>PVIC010055781.1:0-11131 GCA_004025085.1 Thryonomys swinderianus
GCACAACAAAATCACCCATCAGACACCTTCTAGGGAAGTTCCTAAGAACAATCGAACACGTTCGTTTTCAATTCCTGACACAGACAACACAAGAATGCTATTACACTGAGAGAATGGCTTTTGTGCACATACGCTTGATTTCAATATGGTAAAGCTGAAATGATTGCACGATTATTAATTAACTATCACCTTTTCACTTAAAAGACTATTTGAAACAGTAGCTTAATACCAGAGTTATTATGTTCTCATGTTAAAAGTATAACATGAAATTTATACATATGGACGATTGTGCTTCTAAAACACTACATATACCATTTAAAAAGTCTAAGTTAGTAAAGAATATTCCAGCAAACATTAAGATAATCAGGAGGATTTTTAAAAATATCATATTCAAAAGGAGTATTCTTCATAGTACAAGAAAAGATTCCTGGCATTTATGATTAATTTAGCAGTTATATCCACAAATATGCCTCATGCATGTTGGCCTTCTATCTTTATAGACAAAAGGGGAAGAGGATTCTCAAATAGGCAGAGTTTATCATTATTTTATTGGAAATTTAGGGAACTGCAAAGATGTACTGGTTTTTCAACCATGAGGTAATTAAACCAAGTAAAAAAAAAAGCTAAGCAACTTATGTATTAGATGTTTGTATCTATATCACCATGCGAAAAAAAATCAATTTATCATATTCCTGGTTTTTGGTAATAGAATACCATCAGCACATATTTAAATGAACTTTTAAGTTCGTAGTTTTACACTTCAGATCCAGCTTCCCCAAGCTTTGCCTGAAAAATGTGCACACGATGGTGGGAATACAGCGATTCCACACTACGTCACCCCCGCACTCACCACCTCTCATCACTGTAAGGCGTATGGGTTTTTAGGGCCTTCGGCTTAGGGCAGAGTACTGTAAATATTAAACTGACTGATTAATTTTATTTGATGCTGTGATTGTTGGAGCCTCAATCCCTTACCGCAGTGCCAGCAGTTTTCAAAAACTTGCTGTGTTTGTCGAGCCCCGCTGGGGTCGCAGGAACCCACGACCTGCTCCCCGTCCAGCAGGGCCCCCCGAGCACCGCCCTCGGCCAACTGAGTCACGACAAACGGAAACCTTCTCAGGAGTATTCGTTGTAAATAAAAGAAAAAAGAAAAAACCCTAAATTTGTGGAAATGGAGGACAATTATAGGCCCAAAGCAAAAAGGCAGCGCTTCCCTTTTCTGCTTTCGCTATTTGCAGGGGGTTGTGCTGTGCGGGGACACAGCCTCCTGGAGCCAGCGGGGCTGTAGGGCGAGCCTGTGCCCGGGGCACCTCCGAGTGCCCCCTCAGCGATGCCTGCAGCAGTAAGGATGCCACCGCATTTGAACGCTAAACGCACGCAAAGGCAACAGCGGAGGAAAAAGCAAACTAGGAAAACATTCCCTGATCGTTCTTTTGCCACGGTTTGTACTGTTGCTGTATAAACATCTTCAGAATCAATAAAAATAAAGAGATCATCACTCAAAGGGTTGAAAAAATCTGTCGCCTTTTGCCACCTGGGCAACCACAAGGACAAGATGATCGCTAGTCTATTTATATTAAGACCGAAAAGTAGTGAAAGAAATCAGATATTGTTCAACTCCACATCACCTCCGACGTGAGGCCTTGCTCTCTTAATCATCTGTATGCGTTTCTAGGGCATTCGTGACTCTATTATAGTTTTTGGACAGGATGTGTTTCAATCAATAGAAGGTCATTCTTTTAAGTCAGATTCCCTTTTCCTTAGTCTTGATATGTTTGTAAACCACTACAATGATTTAGGAAAACCTAGGAACAAAGTATACATTTGGAGGATCAAAAGAATGAAACACAGGTACTTAAAAAAAACTACTAATTTTCCATCACAGACCAACGATATAATTTTGTCACTTGTACTAGTTGTAATTGTAATAGGGCCTTTTTAAACAAATATTTCTTGAATATTTATTAGGTGCCAGCGTATGAAAACATTTGAGATAGAAATTTTTTTGAAACAGTGCTATCATTGAGCTTTAATCTTAGATGCAAAAAGATACTGTAGATCAAAATACATTTTAGAAAGGTCTGAAATATCGTAATTGGAAGTACAAGTAGTTTTCATGCATTTAGCAGGGAGAATTATTCTAAAGTAGGAAAATCTTTCTGAAAAATTCATTTTAAAAAAGCATGAGATGCAGAAAACATCTTGTATAATATTAAATTAGATATAGGTACAAATGTATGACAAATTAGGTCTTTAAAATATAATGTCCAAATAAATTTATTCATAGAAATGTAAACTTAATTTTAGAGTAATCTATAATGATTTATTTTATACTAGTTGTTTTTAATCTTTGTAAATTAAGTGGTATAAAATTAAGCACAAAATCCCCCTTGAAAAGCATATAATATAAAAAAGTATGTGGAATTTCATATTTTTGCTAATAATTTAAGGAAAATGTGGGAAATGAGTTAGCAGTTTTTGTGAGAGAAGAAAATCTATGGAAAAAAGGATAATTGATCAGTTTAAAATTACCTCATGCTTGTTTTATTCAGTATGCACGATTCTGGACTAGATGAATAATTTGGGTAAATGGAATTCTTGGAATGAAACTAATACATTTATTTTAGTCAAGCTGAAATAGTAAAAGCAATGTGGGATCCAAATGTACAAATCTAGATTGAATTAAATTTGTCTTCTTTATCAGAAGGAAAATTAGGATAGATATCTCTTTAGAATTAATCTTGAATTTTTAAAAATATGATTGTATTAGCAATTAACCATGTAAATGACATTTTATACGTTTTACACAAAACTCTGCAAGTTCCAAGAGGGCCCTTAAACTGCAGAAAACTGATAAACCTAGAACAAAGTCAATTTAGAGGATGACGTTTATTTTTTATATTACTTCCAGTAGTTTGTGAAATAATTTTGGATTCAATGCTTAGGAAAAGAAGTAAGCATGGTTAGCCCAACATAACTTAATTTTTTTTTTTTTGAGACAGGGTCTCGCTTTGTAGTTCAGGCTGGCCCTCAGCTCACTATGGTGCCCAGGCAAGCCTGGAACTCAGCAGTCTTCCTGCCTCTGCCTCCCGAGTGCTGGGATGAAGGCGTGAGCCACCACGCCCGGCAACATAACTTAAATTTGAAACATTTATCTTCAGCCTGTATCAAGAAAAACAGCACTTCCAAAAATTAAAAAAAAAAGATCTGAGTATTAAAGTAAAAGTTAAAGCAAGTTTTGTTACTTAGGCACATTAGGACGTGGATATTCTAGGCTTGGACCTTGGATACTGTGCTCATATTCGCCTAAGTGGCATTCAACATTCTACTTCCATTTTCAGCAGGAATTATTGTAAAAAATAATCAAATGAAAAATTGTTCCTGTGTTCATTTCAATACTATAGCTTATTTTCTCTCACTGTGTTTGTCATAGTTTCCAGGAAAAATAGTTTCTGAGCCTTTTAGAATAAGCAATAATTTTTTTCCTCTTTGGGAATAGGAATTATTCTCTCATTTGGGTAAACAGAATGATGAAAGTCCTGTGAATATACCTCATGTACTGTACAGTATGTTAAGTCTCAGGGAGAAAGACGGAGAGAGCAAAAGACAGAAGGGAGCGAGGGGAGAAACTGAAGCTACAGAAAGCTAAAGGTAACAAAACACACATAATCGTATCAGTTAATCTTGAGATCTTTCTGTACAACTTGTTTTCTAATTCTGTTTTTTCCCACTTACTGTATATTTTCTTTATTGTAAATCATGAGACTATTCATGAAGAGAGGTAAACACACAGTTACAGACTTACAAAAACAGACACAAATTCTGTGATATTTTAACACATTTCTGACACTGCAGGGGCTCTCAGAGTGCACTTCCTTCATTTTGTAAAAGTACATAGTGATCAATAGAGACAAAGATATTTAAGAATATTATATAGATAATCCATAATTTTGAGTAAACTGAATGATTCTGAAGTATCTAGTAAAATATCCTTTATTTGTCATGAGGAAATTTATCAAAGTGCCACGATTCTGGTTGAGTAAGGAGAGATTTTATAAGAACTACAGGCTAAAGAATTTATAAACCACATAGGTGATAAAGGATCAAAAACTTACACGGTACAATTAGAAATGTTCGAAAAACATGAACAGAGATTTCCTGGAGATGGGATACAACAGCCAGCAATCAAATGATGAGAAATCCAACATCATGAGCTGTCAAAGAACTGTCCACTAAAACCCCAACAGGGTATCATTAGAATCATGCTGGGGGCGGGACGTGGATGAAAAATAGTGAAACACCCACAGCCAGCGAGACACAGAGCCTAATTCATCCCTATATTGGACGGAGGAAGGGATAAGGGCGGGGTCAGCAGGGAGAGCAGGTTCCTGTAAAACTAATCAAGCCCTTATCAGAGGAAGGCTGACAGTTGCTCCCTCCCCTCCTCATTATCCTTCAAAATAAAAGGATGTCCGCGCTGTCTCCCTAGAACCTGCAGCACATGGGCCGTACTTCCGGAAGGGATTCTGCAGGTGGACAACTGCGGGTCTCGAGGCGAGAGGACCGAGCCGTGTCATCGGGAGCCGGATGTGTTCCCCGGAGCTCCAGGGCCGACGGGCTGTCGCTGCTGCTGACTCCTCCCCACCCGAACTGCCTCTCTTTGCTGGGCCCCTCCGCCACGCTGCTGTGCTTCCGAGCCAGCCACGTAGGAGCTCAAACCTCTACAGAATGCGAGCCAAGAAAAATTTCCTCCTTCAATTTTGGAGGTCAGGTGTTTTGTCTCAGCGACGGGTAAGATAACTAAGATGATAATATTCTTAGGCATTCACTCCGGAAGGATAATTAAACAAGACACATACATGAATTGCACAGCAGATTTACTCTCTATATTTAACAACTAGAGGTATGGCGATTGTCTTTTCCTAGGTGACCTGTCAAAGAGACTGTGGTACGTACATACCACGGAGTACTACTGAGTAATAAAAAAGGAACACACTGCTCATAGAGTCCATCTTTTTTTCAACCTGGATTGTACTAGATGAAAAATAAGCTAATTTTGCTGGGCGTGGTGGCTCACACCTGTCATCCCAGCACCCGGGAGGCAGAGGCAGGAGGATTGCTGAGTTTAAGCCTTGTCTGGGCCCCATAGTGAGCTCAGGGCCAGCCTGAACTACAAAGGGAGACCCTGTTTAAAAAAAAAAAAAAAAAAAGAAGGAAAAATAAGCTAATTTCAAAAGATTACATTATGTATGATTTCATTTCTAGGACATTCTTGAAGATGACACTATTTTACCCTGGTGAACAAATCAGTGTGTGCCAGTGGTTTAAGATGGTGAGAGGAGGAAGACTGGTATGCAGTTTTGGTGGTGACACACTAGTAAATAACCCAGTAAGACACATTTTACTGGTAGAAAATTTAGGTTTTAGTGCAATTTAGGAGTTTTGTGTGGCTCTCCTTTAGTTATTCAATTAGAATCCAGAATAGTTATAATGATACCAGTTGCACTAAACTAATTTGTGGGCAATTTCTTCTCCAAGAAGTATCTCTGGTACTTATAAACAGATCCAGAGTGCTCAGCAATCAGTTGAAGCATAATATACTGATCCTTTAATAGATCTATTGTCTTTGGAAGTCAGAATATAAATTATGTAGCCCAGAAAATTTGTCACGATTTTCTAATGACTTTACTGTAGAAATTTGTATGAGAAAGATGAAGAGTACCTGATTTAAAATATTATCCATTGTAAGATTTAAATCTAATTCCTATCTCTTTAGAACCACATCTGCAAAGGAGATTTGCTATACATTATCAAGAAATCTGTATTGGTGCATGGGAGTATTATTACAGAAATAACGTGTAATCGCTTCTCGGCCTTTTGGCTAAGATCAAGTGCAGAAATAACGTGTAAATTAAAATAAAATGAAATTTAACTTTCAACAAAATTCATTAATCTCTTTCTCAGCATTGTATTGTTGAGACAGCTAAAAGATGGGGAGATTTTGATCACAAGCCATACACCTAAATTTAAAGAGTTGTAACGAAATCTGAATGAATTGAAAATTTATATGCAGATGAAATGCACTAATATGTATTTCCATAAGTAAATTTAATATTTAAAATATAAGAATGAAAGAATCAGAAAAATGTATCATCATGTTTAAGGCCCACACAGAAAAGGTTGCAAATCAAGTAATTATCTATTTTAAGTCTACAAATCTACTACTTGGTCAAATGGAATACATAGAGTTTCAACTTGTTCTTTTTAAATGACAACACACTAAAATAATATAGTACTGGTTAATTATGTTATGCATATTTGTTTGAGTTCATGTTCATAGATAGTAATGTAACTTTTAACAATTTTGTAATAATAACTCTGATTATGTTCTCGATGTTGGCTGTGAGTAGAAAGCAATTTCAATTTAATTAGGTGCCTACTTCTATATGCTAAATTAGAGCTAGATTACAAAATAAAACATTTAAATTACACAGTGAAAAAATCTCCAAACATAATTACCAGAATATAGGAAGATATAGTCACTACAGGCTAAAATCTTTCTTCAGTTTCATTTCTGCATCTCCCTCAGAAGACGACAGACACAAACTGCATATATATTTAATGGGTGACTATCAATTTACTGAGAATTCTCCTGGGCAATGTCCAAAAACTAACGGAGGCCATAACATGGAAGCTTAAAATAAATGTCTGGAACTATATATATATATATATGGTGAAATTAACAAACGACACCATCCATTCTTTTAGAAGCTGAGATCCAGGATGTCTGGTGACAACTTCAATTTTCCAATCAGCTCGGGTCTGCCTTTGAAAAACTTATTTAATTAGCCTATATCTACCTTTATGCATTTGTCATATGGAGATAATAAATATCCATTTACCTCACGAGATGTTTGGGGAATTCACAATTGCAAAATGAAAAGAGATTTGTGCGTGAGTGCCACACATTAAGGTCCAAAAAGGCAAAAGCCTCATGCTCCGCTCTGTGTCGCTGCTGGGAAGCGGGATCTGACACTCGCCGGACTTAGAATTATCAGGAGCAGAAAGCTGGAAGCAGAAGAGGGTCAGGTTGTTGGACAATGTGAAGATAATTATATTCTGGTGGAGATACATGATCTGATTTCTAATTCTACCACAGCAGATAAATAAATCGTCAAAGAAAGAGGCTAATCTAACAAAGAAGGAGAATATGCTCATATCATAACAATGGGAGCAAAGAACACATAGCTGGAAAGCACATGTACAGGAATCCCCTAAAAATCAGGAGCTTTAAATTTAGGCAGACAGCTTTAATTCCCACTCCACCTGACAGACGCATTGTTTAGATTTCCATATCTGAAAGCGCAGAGCTCACACTCCTGACACAAAGAGGAGGCATTAAAAGGAAAGAATATTCAGGCGTCACTCTCTTTGTCCAATTTGAGGAACAAGCCTAAAGCAAGAGCAAAGTTTAACATTCAATTAAGAAGGCAAAGCCTAGAGGGAAGGATATTATGCAAAAGACAAAAGGACGGGATCCAGAGAAGACTTCGAAGTGTGAGTCCTTCCTCACTGAACTACCCGAGCCTTTGTACAAAAGGTGATCCAGGGGTTTCAAACCACATTCAAAATTACAATTCCTGGGAGTGTTAGCTGAGATTTGGTGGCTGCGCTGTGACCATAACCACAAAGTTTATGAGACACTGACTTAGAGGACAGGTAATTAAACAAGAAGATTTCGACTTTGAAATTTTAAGATTCCACAGGCACTGTCTGGGTTCAAACTCCGTCCCAGGCATGGTCTGGCTAATATATTTGTTGTTTTCCCTAAATGCCCCATCTATCTACAGTTTCTACTCATAGGTCATCAGAGAGTGACCTGCTCTTCAGGGAACACAGACCTGTTTGTAAAACCAGGGTACGTACACAGATGTTGAGGGCAGGTTGTCCTCCTGGATTTGAGGACCCTGCTTGCAGAAATTCGGATTCAGCACATCTGGGCCCAAGAATCGGTGCCTACAGAAAACACTGCATGCAGTCAGGAACAGCAGGGACACGGGCTTCCAGAAAGGTTCCCCAAGGAATACTCATTGCAGGCTCGAAATCTGTGTAGGGTTTGCTGAAGCAGGCGGAAGTGCTGATGGAATCTTCGGCAGCTTTAAGCGCTGTATGAAAAGCTACAGAATTCAGGTCCAGGAAGGTCACGACTCCCTGCAATGACCAAACTGCACTTAAAATATTGTATTTGGTTATGCACATCATATTTTAAGAACATGTGTTACATTTTGATCCAGTAAGTCTGACTCGGATCATCAATGCCTGCAAGGCATGGAGCTCACGCTCTTGTGACAGCTGTGTCCCTATGTGGTGTCTTGTACCTGAAGTCACCTCCGCGAAGCTTGGGTAATCTCGCACCCTACTTTTACTTGCTAGCAGAGGACTGCTGATTTTCAGAAAAGGAAGAATTGAAACATTCAGATTGCATGAGGCATCGTGCGCCACCTAGGGCTCCATCTTTAATGTCTCACAAACTTTTATTACAGTCCATTCGAGTTTTTAAGATCTTAGCTCGGACTAAAAACTCTCCAGGACAAGACATGTTGGGGAGCATTAGGCCAGTTAAAGTCTTGAGGAATTAATCAAGCACAGAGCAACACCGCTTTCCATGTTACTCCCCTATGTCATTGCAGGACACCCTTGCCCACATCAGCCTGTCCATCACCCGTGGACCCTGCACGGGAATCATGTCTCACAGTCCCAACCAGATGGTGAAAGCAACGTCGTCATTTTAAGAATAGTAAGCGTCTCTGTCTTTTTTTTTTTTTTTTGAGACAGGGTCTCGCTTTGTAGTTCAGGCTGGCCCTGAGCTCACTATGGAGCCCAAGCAAGCCTCAAACTCAGCAATCCTCCTGCCTCTGCCTCCCGAGTGCTGGGATGACAGGTGTGAGCCACCACGTCCAGCACTGTGGTATGTGGTGTTGATTGCTGGTGGGCGTGAGTCAACACACCCACGAATGTATGTGGTTACCGGGGATTGAACTCAGGACCTTGCGCTTATGAGGCAGGCGCTGGAGCCACTGAGCTAAATCTCTGGCCCAATTTTTCTCTTCTTGAAAAGCCTAGTGATTCCTGCTCTGCTTCAAAAGGAACTTTGTTCTTCTTGCTCTAGACATTTGTTTCTCCATTAGAGTTTTCTCAGCCGGAGATTAGAAATCACCCCAGTCTTTCATCTTTTCAAATAAGACCCCCTATTGTTTTGATGAGATTTGTTTGTCTTTTCTGGATGGTTTAGTCTCCCCATCTTTTCAAATTCTGAATAGAGACAGCATTTGAAGCACTTGAACATATCCTCCCATTTTCCTTCAACTGTGTACCCCGCGTGTGGTGGGTTCCCTTCTCTCGCTGCTGAGACAAAACCCCTGACCCCACGGCCGAAGGGTTTACTGAGCTCAGAGTCTGTAGAGGCTTCATTCCGCCCACAAGCCTCTGGCTCCAAGACACGGACGGTGAACAGCCATCACAGAGACGCAACACAGTCCGCGCCAGCAGCAAAGGGAAGACACTCAGCTGCGTCTCTGCGCCGGACTCCTGAGGGCGGGCACGCTCACGCCCTCCAGCCTCGCGCCCTGAGCCCAGCGCTGCACGTGGGATCCATCCCAGCTTAACACTCTCTAGATCCAGCCCATGACCACGGGAGGCTCCGGGGACGTGCGGACACAAACCGTGACACCCAGTGCCTCGCAGGCTCCTCACTCAGGTAAAGGATGAGCAGACAGCGACAAAGATGCGCCTGTGCAGAGGAGGCTTCTCGGCAGCTCACGGCCCACGGCGGGTGCAGGGCTCACTTCCTGCCGGACTGCTCAGAATAAGGCCGGGAAGCACGAACACAGATTCTGCGACTCTTCCCTCTTAGTGGCTGTAAAAAAATCTCTCGAAAGCCACAGGAAAATAGAGGGGATGCTTCAGTCAAGAGATTGATTTATAACTTTCATACTGCATTTTAAATCTTAGCTATATCCTCCTGTTAAAACATGTTAAATCTTTTGTAGAATCTCTATCCTGATCTCTACAACAACCGAAAACATCATATTACAGTGATGCATTCAATTCGCGTTTATAGCAGCACAACTCATAACAGCTAAACCTTGGAAGCAACCTGTGTGTCCATCAGTGGACAGAAGGATAAAGGAAATGTGATATTTATACACAATGGGCTATCATTCTATCAGACGGGAGCATAAACTGGAGTGATTTATAGGAAAATGGATGCACCTTGGGATCACAATGTTAAGTAAAATAAATCAGATTCTAAGATTCACTTTGAAATTCATGTTAAGTACTGGACACACATAACACCTTTGGCTTTAATAAATCCCATTTATGTTAAGGAAAATGACCTGATTGTCACATTCTTTGAATTATAAAATTCAGATCTATTTAACATATCTGAAATTAAATGAAGTCTTATTAAAATACAAATGGATGGTTATTAGCTTCTGAAAGAAAAATTCGGCAAAGAATGGAAATTTTATATGGTAAAATTGTAGTGAATGGGAGAAGAGTGTTGTTATTCAAGTGTAATGAAACTAAAGGAAATATATTTCTTGATAATATTAGCAGTCCACAGGATGCTCTTTCTTTCTGGAGGAAAGTCAGGAGGATTTGGGATGGTCACTGGGTAAAGAGCGAAGGACTGAAGGGAGTCTGTGTATTACGCGATGTAACAGACAAAAGCGACTCCGAACTGCATTTCTGTGACTATCAACTGTGTGATCTCTGGAAATGCACATAAACCTCTTGGAGCTTCCTTGTCTTTAAAACAGAAGTACTGAGTAGAGTGGCTTTATGATCCTGCATCCCTTTCACCTTTTACTCATTCCTAGAATGTGTATGTTGAAGTTTCTGCTGTCCACCCGGATAGGTTTCTGTCCATCTACCTGGATAACGCCACGTCAGAAGACAGGACTTTGAAGGTGCTGTCCCGGGTCAAACTGTGCCATAAAGCTTGTTGCTTAAGACAACCTGACAGGCATGTTCTTTTGCCTTAAAAAGAAGTAACTGCTGAGCAGACACGGAGGTGCATGACTGTAGTCCCAACGCCATGGGAAGATGACAAGTTGCAGCCCAGCCC
>PVIC010055782.1:0-11119 GCA_004025085.1 Thryonomys swinderianus
AGAAAAAGAAACAGAGCGCGTGCAGTGAGTCAGCCCAGCCTCCTGCCCGCCTCCTCCGAGGCCCCGGGGACCCCGCCCTGAGACCCGGAGCGGCAGAGGGGCCGCTGCCTGCAGAGGGGAGGAGAGGCCCCGTGAGGAGACCCGCATCCCGCCGAAGGGACCCTCGCTCACAGGAGGAGAGAGACTCGAGCAGCGGAGAGAGGCGAGGGAGGAGGATTAGGAAAAATAAAGCAGCTGGAAAGGAGACAGGAAAATTGTAATTTAAAAACTGCACTTTCAGTAAAAACTGCAGGTTGGAGACACCGGCCCAGTCCCAACTTCCTAGGTCCTGCAGAGCCTGGGCCGTAGCCCTGTCACCTGTCGTGGCCGTCACCTCGCCTGCTGTGAGCTGTCACCCTTCCAATGGGCATGGAGCCCTCTTCCCACGGTCATCAACTCTGCGAGTTTTTGCCCAAGCCGGAAAATGGACCCAGCTGGAGGACAGCTGCCTGCCCCAGCCCACAGGTGACTTTATTTGAATATTTTTCAGTTCTGCCTAATAAGCCCCTTACTGATGCTCCCGAGCACTTCTGCGATGGACGTCAGCAAACCCGCCGCCACCCCTGGGCGAGGAGGCAGCGCCCTGTCCCCACGGGGCCCTCGAGCACCCGGCAGGCGCCGCACAGGGAAGGGAAACCGAGGCCGGGGCCCTGCAGGAGTGGGAGGGCGCCTGCCAGACTCACCCGCCTTCATCTTCCCGGGCTTCTGATGGCCGAACGAGGCCGGCCGGAGGGAGCGGAGCACACAGGCGGCTCGCAGCCTGGGCCTCAGGACGGCGCTGCGGGCCCCTGGGCTGCAGCCTGAGGGCTCCGTATCTACGCGGAGGCCACGCTGGGCCCCGGCAGCCAGACGGCGGGGGGCGGGCACGCACATCTCACCCCGCCACCCCCCGCGGGCTCTCAGCCCCACCGTGGCGGGACCCCGGCCAAGGTGAAGCCGCAGACCTGTGGGATGGCAGGGCCCTCGGCGGCCGGCCCTGGGCTTGGGCTCGTCGTGCCCTTGATGAAAGAGTTAGCCAAGACACAGGCGCCCTGAGGTCTGGGTAGAATCTACCGAAGCAGAGAGAGGGCTGTGCCTTGAGCAAGGAGACGGGCACCAGGCTCGAGGCTGAACATCGTCTTATGACGCAGACGCTGGTCCTGGGCTCAGGGACTGGGGTGATTCTGATGCTCGCGGACATTTTCCCTGACAAGTCGCCCGCAGTGGCAGAGTAGTTTCCTGGCCTTTCTGGATGCTCAGTGCGAGAGGCTGTGAAACCTACCAAGGTGCATTCTCAACGTAACCAGGTCTGAGCCAAAGGCACGGAGGTCCTGGAAGAGCCTCTTTTCCTGACAGCACCCGCTGCAGCTGCGGCGTCCAGCAACGCTGTGAGCCTTGCTCCGGAGTTAGAAGGTCTGGCGGCCGCACGCCAGGCGCCCGCACAGGGCACAGCCTTGGGATTCACTGTGCTCGTGGCCTTCCTTTGGCTGTGAACTAAGGAATGATTTTAAGTGTGTTACACAGCGAAGTTTTTGTTTCTCCACTTAATAGGCAGCACCTGCTGCTTTGGGCCCTCCTCCCCCACGTCCCTCGGGCCTGCCGATGCCCAGCGGCCTGCCGACAAGGCCGGGCCCTCCCAGGCCCTCTGCTCTGCTAAGTGGACGGGACACCTGGCTGCAGCTGCGCCTTCAGTTGTCCCGCCTCCGCTCCTAAGCTGCGGTGAGCTCCGTGGCGCAGCCTGAGTTCAGCACGCACAGGGCCCTGACAGAAAGCAAAAGGTGCTGTTCTTCTGAGCTTTAACAAAACTCAGAAGCTGGGCTGCTGAGGTCTGTCTGAGGGGTGGGCGGAGGTGGGGAGAGGTCGCCGTGGGCCGCACAGGAGGGATGGCACAGTGCTGTGGCCGCTGCCCAGGCGCTGCCGCAGTCTGGCTCAGAAAAGAAAACCCCAGACTCGGCGAGAGCTGGACCGGTCTCCAGAGACCAGGCTGTGCCCTAGGCTCCGGCCCACCCCGTGGCCACCCACCCCGGCAGAGAGAGTCCCCACAGAACTGAACTGGTGTCACTCTCTGGGTGATGTGGCCACAGCCTGCTGGACCCACAGGTGAGTAGCTCCTGGCTTTGCTCTGTCCACCCACAGACTGGAGCATGTCTGTTCAGTTTGGCCAAACTTAATAGACTCCTTTTGGCAAAGGGAAAGGGCTTTTCCCCAATTTGTTCTCCTGAGTACTAGGGGGATAAATCCAGTGGGTGACCAGGCTCTGGCCTCTGGCCAGGCTCCCAGTGACGAGCCCCACGGGAAACGGGCGCCAGACAGGAAGCCAGGTGGCATCTGTGGTCGGACGCATTGTTCTCTGCCACCAGTAACCGGAGGAGCACGAACGAGACACCTTGTGTACTTATCAGATTGGCACCAGTTGCAAGGAGCGGGGTCCCCTCACCTGTGCCCGTAGGTGGCTGGTTAACAGTGCCAGCTTCCTGCAGGGCAACCTCCCAGTCTGTATGCAGTGCCTCTGAAAAAGAAGTATCTTTTTTTGATTTTTGTTTTTCTTTTTGAGACACAGTCTTGCTTTGTAGTTCAGGCTGGCCCTGAGATCACTTTGTGGCCCAGGCAAGCTTCGAACTCAGCAATCCTCCCGTCTCTGCCTCCCGAGTGCTGGGATGACAGGCGTGAGCCACCACGCCCGGCCCTGTGGTGTGTGGTGCTGATGGCTGGTGGGCGTGAGCGTGTGTACACACAGTCCACTGTGGGCTGAAATGCCCTTGTGTGGGTCTGTGTGTGATTATCTGTCATGTAGTCGGAGAGGACAAGGTATTCCCAGTGAAAGGATAAAGAATGTGATTTTAAAAAATTTTATTGAATGAGATTTTAGATGGAAATGTTCATGACTTGAGCCATACATCAAAGCAGAGACTCCCGTGCATTCTAGGCTGCTCCCAGTATTGCTGTTTGTGGTTACAGAGGATTGAACCAGGGACCTTGTGCTTGCCAGGCAAACGCCTGAACAACTGAGCTAAATCTCTGGCCCCTTTTTTGAATTTTTTATTCTGAAGTAGATAAATTCGTAGGAAGACGCAAACACTCCTCTTAATTTCCTACAAGCCTGAAGGCCCAAGAAAAATCATGGAGTTGAGACAGAAGATTAAAAGCTTTGTCGCTGCAGGACATGAATCCCTGCCTGTTTAGCAACAGTTTCCAGCTACTGCTCAGACTCCTCAGAAAAAACGAAATAATAAACGCAGACCTGGAACTCTGGGAGTTGCTGGGTTTCTCAGATGTGACATATTTAACCCCCAGCAACCTCCAGGAGCCTGAGGCCTCCTTCCGCCTTGTCTGCACTCAGCCGTCTTCAGAGGTTAGCCCTAGTCGGAGTCCAGAGTTAAGTAGAATTAAGAGAATTAAGTAGAAAAACAGATTTCAACACTTAATACAATACAGGCCTTCTGTTTCTGCATCAAAATGATATCAGGAAGCATCTGTAAAGACCCTCCCTCCCAATTTGGGCTGGCACCTGGTTTAAACTAAGAACTTCCGTTTCCTAATCTCCTTTCTAAATTTCTCTCGGGATTAAGGCCCCTGAACAGTGACCACCTAGAAAGACCAGAAAGACATGTTTACAGTTCCAAAGTCATGCCAAAGTACGGCCTGATAAGCCCCTTAGACACCTTGGTTCCTGTGTCCCAGGGGTAATCTATTATCTGCCCGTCTGCCTGTCTGTCTCCAGAGCCCTGCCCACCTAGCACGGAGGCCCGAATCTCTCTAGATCTCTTGCGCGCAGCGCGCTCCACAGACGGTGTCTCCGCGTCCGGCCTGAACTGGCGGCTCCGGTGCACAGCCCTGGGGGGCCAGTGCCTCGGGGGCCGGGCCCAGCCTCGCCGACACCGCTCTCACTACCTAGGTCTCTCCTGTCCGGCTCCACTTTCCCTCCGCTTGCCACAGAAGTGCATTCAAGTTTAATGTGCACGTTGTTCGGATGCTCAGAGACTTGTATATTCCCCGTCAGATTATTAGCTCCTTGAATTTCAAAACTGACTCCTATTTTTCCCCTGGGACCTCAGTTTCAAAGAGTCCACTTCAACTCAAACTTAGGACATTTTCTTGCCTTAGGCTGTGCAAGGATTTTCTTCTATTAACTTTGGATGTTTAAGTGTCTTTAAGAAGCTGCATTAACTTAAACCAACACAACTGTGCCTCCAATCCACGCACAGAAAGCACAGATTGGAGGGACTGGGTGTCACAGACCACACAGCTGGCGGCCTTCACCGTGGCTAGGGCGGCACAGCCGGCTGTCCCTGATGCTCTGAAGCCAGCAGAAGGTACACTGGGCACCCAGCCAAGCTCCGGGGAGACAGCTCCCAAGAAACCCTGAACCCCACCTCCCACGCCCGATGGTGACCACCCTGTCCCTAAGCTTCCCCGACATCCCCAGCAGTCTGCCGGTTCGCAGGACAAGCGGCCCCCTCAAAGCCCAGGGATCCTCGGGACGGCCAAGCTCTCCTGGGAGACCTAGGTGGTTGTTAGCTGGGCTTCTGGTTTCTTCTTGGGAGGCCTGTAGGCCAGGAGGAGGCGCTGCTGGCAATGCCACTCGCCCGCTGGCCCAGAGCACCTCAGGGCCCAGGTCTGACCCCTGGCCTCCCTCCTCTCCGCTCAAAGAACAGGGCACGTTAGAGTATCACATCCCAAAAACAAGCACATTGAGTTTCCCAGTCCTCCCCAATGGCTCTGACCTTGGCTAAACTGCTCTCTGTAAATCCGGACAGGGGTGTGAACTCCACTGAGTAATTTAAAACACAAAGGAGATCTGATTTTAATTTCCGCTCTTAGCGCTGGGCCTGGCCCAAAGTAAGCAACCTGCGTGGAGGAGGAAGCCGAGCCTCAAGTGGAAGGCGTGGCCTGCCCGGGCTGTGTGCTCAGTGGGGTGGGATCGCACCTTCCTCCTCCATTATGCCGTCAGTTACCTTTCTCAGCAACTGAGCGTGAAGAGTAGACCTGACTGCGTCCCACTCAGGGCTGGATGGAGCCGTCCGGCGGCCCCGCCCCGGCCCCGCACAGCCACAGCATCTGGGGTCGGACGCCTTGGACAGCCTCCTCGCCGCTCCTCTCCGCAGAGCCACGCATCGGATCTTTGCCCTCTTCTTTGCCGAGGGCTGAAATGTCTCCCCGGCTTCTCTTCCAGGCTCTCCCGCTCCTGCTTCCGCTGGAGATGCTGGCGGCCTCCTGATGGCAGCGGGTGACGTGCAGCCGCCCCGGCGCCTTCCTGCCCCTCAGCCTCCTCTGGCTTCTCTGTGACCCGCGTGGAGCAGAGCGGCTGTTTCCGTGCTCACGCGGCTGCTCTGGAGCTCAGTCCTGCGCGTGGAGGCCACTGGCTGGGACCTCGGGGTGCCCGGCCCCCAGTTCTGCTTGCCCGGTGCCCGTGTGCACGCACAGGCCCAGGCCACGACTGCTGCGTGCCAGGGGTGTGGTGGCTCAGTGAGCACCGTGCAGGCTGCTGAGCCCGCTGACGGGCAGTGGTGCCCGGGTGGTCCACCGTGGGCTAACATGCCCTTGCGTGTGCGACTCCATGTGGGCGTCTGTGTGTGATCTGTGTCATGTAGTTGGAGAGGACAAGGTATCCCCAGTGAAGGACAAAGAATGCGATTTTAACAAATTTTACCGAATGAGATTTTAGATGGAAATGTTCGTGGCCTGAGCCATACATACATCAAAGCAGAGACTGCAGGGCGTTCTAGGCTCAACCAGGAAGCCTACCACTTCTTGATTTTAAACTGCTATAATTATAAGCATTTCATGAAAACAATAATATCAATATGTAAATAAATATAAGTAATATGATGAGGCTAATACTTAAATTATAATATAAATTCTATTGCACACCTGCTGTTTACCTATGTAAACTGAAGACTTATTGCCAAATGACCAACAGACACAGCACACGAATCACGTCACATCTGATAACAACCTGACATGGTTGTGCCTAGTAAAAATCTTCATAATTCAATACATTGTATGTTGTAACGCACATACTTAATGCACACATGGGAAATAAACATTTTCTAAATTTTTGTGCCTATAATTTTTTGTCACTTTCGTATGGACCATGGTTCTTAACTGTTACCATTTTATTGTCACTCCCGTCGCATGAATCTCTAATGAACACTCGATTTGATAGAAACCTTTGAAGCCAGCCTGCAGAAGGTCACGGCCCAGGCGAAGGAGTCCTGGGGTAAAATCACTGACGCTGTGTTGCCAACACGCCATGGAAGTGCCTGGCCTTGTGGACAAAAGTGCTCTAGGTTACTGCTGGACATGAGAGTCTGCGGCCAGTGCGTCACGAGAAATTTAGGCCAGAATTTGGGATTTGGAGTGTAACAATGATGCTCCAGAAGAAGATGATATGACTGTTTGAAAAAATGTAGATTTTTGTATATGAGAAAAGATATCCCTGGAAAATAAATCCTATCCCATCATTTGGATCAAAAATTAATATAAGGTTCGAGGCTTGCCTAGGTTACATAGTGAGCTCAGAGCCAGCCTGAACTACAAAGTGAGACCCCGTCCCAAAAAAAAAGTAAAAAAAAAATCAATATAAGACCCAGTCTTCTATTTGGGTAAATCCAGCGTACGGAATTTCAAAGGACAATCGCTTCTCGGCCTTTTGGCTAAGACCAAGTGCAGAGTTTCAGAGGACTGAACTCATAGAAGCAGAGTAGAGCTGTGGTCCCCAGAGGTCGCTGGCGAACACGCGTCCGGGCTTCACTGACCAGGGAAAGGAGCGCGGAGGCGACCGCAGGCGTCCACAGCCGCAGCTTAACCGGAAAGTTACGAAGCACAGGAAGGAGCTCGGTCCTGAGAGGAGAAAAGGCCGGGCGCTGACGGGGAGGGGGAGGGGGAGGCGGGCCCCGGCGGGGGAGAGTGGGCGCCAACAGAAGAGGACTCCAGCCGCAGCTCGACAGGGGAAGCCGGACCTTCCCGCCGGTCATGCTCTATTCTTCCTCTCACCATTTCTTTCTTTTTTTTTTTTTTTTGAGACAGGGTCTGGCTTTGTAGTTCAGGCTGGCCCTGAGCTCACTGTGGTGCCCAGGCAAGCTGCCACGAACTCAGCAATCCTCCTGTCTCTGCCTCCCGAGTGCTGGGATGACAGGCGTGAGCCCCCACGTCCGGCACTGTGGTATGTGGTGTTGATTGTTGGTGGGTGAGTCTCCACACCCAGCATTCTATGTGGTTACCGGGGATCGAACTCAGGACCTTGCGCTTGCGAGGCAGGCGCCAGAACCACTGAGCTAACCCTCCGGCCCTTTCTTTCTTTTTAATAATAATTTAATTCATTATAAAAGCCTACTAATGAGAATAGACATTTTTATTATTGGTACATTTTATTGGTGCACTATATATACACATCACAATTACACTCCACATTGAGAATCTGGACCAGTATATGACACAACTTAATTCTCCTTTTCCCCTCTCCTACCCACCCTACCTCTCCCTGCCCCTATATACACAAGCATTGTTTCTTTTTTTTAACCCTCAATTTTTTTCTTTCATTATTTACCCCTAAGCCCATTACCCTTTGAATATTTACTATTTCACAAAATCAATCATGCATTGTAGAACACATTTTTAACTTCAGTTTGTTATACCAGAGAAAATATATGATATCTGTGACCTATTTATTTCACTTACGAGTATGTCCTGAAGGTACGTCCATTTGAGTATAAATGATTCCATCTCATCATTCTTTATGGCGGAGTAATACTCCATTTCTTAAAACTCCACGGAGAGGAGCGGAGGGGAGGGGGAGGGGAGGGGAGGGGGAGGGGAGGCCCCTTATCCAGTCTTGAGCTGATGGGCGTTTGGGCTGTTTCCTCTCCACTTCCTCACTCACTTCTGCTCTGTCTTCTCCCATCCTACCTGAGACCAGCGTCCCAGCGCCACTTGCTCCTGTGGACACCTCTGCACTCACTGAGGCCCAGGAACTGGCGCCAGTGGCCAAGAAAGGCCGGGCGCCGGGGGCTCCTGGGCCTGAGCCTGGGCAGGGAAACAGGCGAGCCGTCGGGCGTCCTGGCTCCCGTGGGCTGCCGCAGCTCGGCCTGGCTGCAAGGCCGTGCCAGGTGACTGGCCAGCCCGTCTCTCCATTTGCTCTGCCCTTCCTCTCCGCGCCTCAGCCGCAGAGGCTGGACTGTTCTGGCGCCGAAATTCTAGTTTCCAAGTCCTCCCACACCCTGGCCCGCTCCGCTCAGGCCTCGAGGCGATCGGAGCTCCTCGAACCACGGGCGGACACGATGACCGCAAGGGCCCCCGGGAGGCAGACAGGTCCTCTCGGCGCCCCGGCGGAGGGCACGCGGGCGGCTGGTTCTGGGGCCCCCTCTCCGGACACCAGGCCCCTGTGCTCACCCGAGTCAGGGAAAGTCTGCAGAGATGACTGAGCGGGCAGCTGGTGTCTCCTCCGCCCAGGGCTACAGTGGCAGTTTCTCCTCTCAAAGGAAACAGCTGGATAAAGAGAAAAACACTAACTTAAAGCTCCATTTTAATGTCTCAGGTGCAGGGTGAGCACGTTCCCTCCTTCCCAGGGTCAAACAGACGTAATCAGAAGGTTAGGACCATGCCTTGTGAGAGCACACTGTGTGTGTGTGTGTGTGTGTGTGTGTGTGTGTGTGTGTGTGTGTGTGTGTGTCTGTTGTACTGAGGGGCGAACCCAAGGCCTTCACACTGAGTTATGTACCCAGTCCTTTTATTTTCTATTTGGACATAGTATTACAAAATTGCTAGGCCAATACTCAAAGTGGCGATCCTCCTGCCTCAGCCTCCCCGAGTGCGGGGATTACAGGCGTGCCCCACTGGCCTGGCTGGGACACGGGCGCTGCGGCCGCGTCGGGACCAGCCCTCCCGGCTGTGCTTGGGCTGCGGGGCTTGGGCGCGGTGGCCGCGGCCGCTTCGAGGTGAGCGCGGGCCGGGCTCCGGGAAGCGCGCAGTCTTCCCTCCCGGGGCCCTGTCGTCGCGGGCGGCGGCTGTGGGCGGAGGGGCCGAGGCTTGGGGCCTTCGCACCGGGCCGCGGCCTTGGTGGAGGCTCGGGCTCGGGGCCGGGGCCCAGGACGAGGCCTCTGCTCTCGCCGCACAGGAGGGCGGAGGGGCCCGCGGGGCGGCCGGTAGCCGGGGTCTCCGAGGCCGAGCCGCGCCGTGCACCGGGGCCTCGCCGGCGGGCCCTTGGCGAACCCGAAGCTCCCTGCCCGCGGGGCCCTGCGGAGCGAAGCCGAAGCCGGCGGGACCGACCCGGATGGACCGGGCGGACCGGCCGCGCCAGGGCTCGTGCGCCGGGGCGGGCCGCGCGGACACAGCCCCGACGGGCGGGCTCTTAAGGGCGGCCTCGCCGGCCGCGCCCACCGCAGCCGGCCATGAGCCCTCCGCTCTCCGCCGCCGCGTTCGGCCTCCTCCCGCTGCTCCTGGTGGGGCTCGCGCAGGACACCCCGAAGGCGCAGAAGATGAAGGTGGGTGTCGCAGGCCCCGCTGGCGCCCGCTGCCCTGGAAGGGGGCCGCCTCGTGCCGCCCGTCTTCGCGCCCGGCAGCCTGGGAGGCCGCGGCAGAGACCCCCCTGCCTCAGCGGGCCGCCCGGCCTCATCCCTTGGCCAGGGCCTGTCCCCGCTGCGTCCCCGGGACGCCAGCGGGCTTCGGCCGCGAGACCAGCGCGTCGTCGCCCCCTCAGCCTCCGCGCCTGCCCCCCGTTTCTCCGCCGCAGCCGCGTCCCGTCCCGGGGGCTGGTGCGCGCGGGCGCGGCGGGAGGCTGCGGAGACGGCGCCTTCCCCGGGCAGGAGGCCGGAGGAGGCCGGAGGAGGAGGCCGGAGGAGGCCGGAGGAGGAGGCCGGAGGAGGGCAGCTCGTCGTCCGCCCCCAGGCCAGGGCCAGCCGGGAGCAGAGTGAAAGGCCGCGGTGGCCGGAGGAGGGCAGAGGCGCTCACCGCGCAGCTCGTGGCAGCAGCGAGAAGGGCCGCCGCGAGAGAGCCAGCCACGGCCGGAGCGGCGCGGAGGCGGCCGGGGAGGCGCGCTCGCTGCCCGCCGCGGGCTGAGGCTTCCAGCCCCTGAGCCAGCGAACGGGGGCTGTGCCGCCCGCTAAGGCGGGAGGAGGCCGCCGCCCCCGCAGCCTCGCCCGCGCAGGGGTTCCCGGCACCGCGCAGGCTTCCGGGGCCGCGCAGCTCTGGCCTCCCCGCCCTGCTGGGAGCCTTCACCCGGGGACGAGTCAGCCTCTCGCCTAGGCCTGCCTGCCTTTTCTCTTCCGCTGTTCGTGCTAAAGGGTTTCACCAAGACGGGTTTCCAGTGCCCCCTCTGGACACCTGTTTAAGGGCCCTTTAAAGGGATCAGAGGAGGAGGAAGTTGGGGCCTGGCCTCAAGCACAGGAGTCAGTGTGAAGGGCACACAGACCAGCAATTCCTATATAGGTCCTGTCTCGAGGAGCTGCAAAAATCTACTAAGAATATTCGGGCAGGAGTAGGCCGGGAGGAAGGTAGTGCCCGTGCGCAGGGCCCCTGCCACCTGCGTGCCCCTGCGTGTGAATCAGGAGACATGAATTGTGGTTGTAGCATCAGCTCCAACTAAACCTTTTATTCGAAAACGTCACTTCAGGCCTTAGAATTTCAAGATACTACACGAGGAGCCCTTGAGGGCTTCGAAGGCTCCACAGCGTTTGGAATCACGGTGTGTCTGCGCCCCGCACTGCAGCTGCCTTCACTCTCTTCCAGACGGATTGCAGCAGAGCCGCGCCAGGCACCATCTACGAGTACGGAGCCCTGACGCTCACGGGCGGGAAGCATGTCCCGTTCACGAGCTACGCGGGCAAGCACGTGCTCTTTGTCAACGTGGCCAGCTTCTGCGGCCTGACCGCACAGTACCCGGGTAGGAGCCCAAGGCCAGACTCTAGCGGCCAATCCCAGTTCCAGGAGCTTTGAGTAACGTGTCCTTGGGGTGAGGAGCGATCCGAGGGGTGACAGGGCGGCTGCCCTTAACCCTGCTGCCGCTCTTCTTAAAATTCCAGAATTGTCCCCAGATCTGAGATGGAGCCCTTCTCAGGGATTTGGTCAAAGGCAGCTAGGAAACACGGCCACCCGCCTGCTGAAC
>PVIC010055783.1:0-11133 GCA_004025085.1 Thryonomys swinderianus
ACATATGATCCAGCAATTCTAGTTTTGAGTATATATCCAAAAGAAAGCACAACTAAAAAAGTTACTTCTGTGTCCATATTCATAACATTATTTACAAGAGCTAAAGGATAGAAGTATATCAAATATTTATCAATAACTATTTGAATATCCAAAAAAATGAATGGATAAACTTTGTGATATATATACATACCATGGAATATTATGTACTTTGAAGAAGGAAATGGTATGGACACACCTTGAAAGCATGCTAAGTGAAATAAGTTATACACAAAGTTACTATGAAATCATTGTATGGTATCACTGGGATACCTAGACTAGTAAAATTCATAAAGACATAAAACAAAAGGGTAGTCACTAGGGACTGGAGGGTAAGGGAATGGGAGTTATTGTTTCATGAGCACTGAGTTTGAGTTTCACAGGATGAAAAATTTCTGGATGGGGGTGACGACTATTGTATAGCAATGTGCATGTACTTAGTTTCACTGAACTGTACTAAGTGGGTTAAGATGGAAAATTTTATTTATATTTCCCAATAACAAAAATAGTGTTTTTATTTTATTTTATTTATAAAATGGTGTTTTTTATTCTGTATATTTATTAAAATACAAAACATTCCTTCAAAAGTCATGAAGAAGCAAGGAGTAGATTTCCATATGGATCAGAAGTTAAAAGGGGGCCGGTTGATGGAGGAAGAATATCATACAATGGGAAATGAATTCCCAAAAAAACTCAAAAAAGAAAAGACAAGCTATATGGGACAATGTCATAGTTTGGATTTGTCTGATCTTTGCTCCTGACCTAACAAGTGAATAGAGATTACTGGATTATACAACTGACTGCTTTTCTGGTTGGAGTACAATATGCCACAAAGTTAAATAATCAACAATTAAGTACAATAGTCCAGTATCTTCACCAAACTCATGAGCCATACAGTTAACCTACTGATTAAGATATTTTTGCTTTGTAGTTCAGGCTGGCCCTGAGCTCACTATGTAGCCCAGGCAAGCCTGGAACTCAGCAATCCTCCTGTCTCTGCCTCCTGAGTGCTGGGATTACAGGCGTGAGCCACCACGCCCGGCACTGTGCTATGTGGTATTGATTGCTGGTGGGTGTGAGTCACCATGCCCAGCATTGTATGTGGTTACAGGGATCTAACTCAGGACCTTGCGCTTCTGAGGCAGGGCAGGAACCACTGAGCTAAATCTCTGGCCCTGATCAAGATAATTTTTAATCAGGTTTAGGCTTACAGATTTTTTTTCTAATCTGAGGACATAATTTTTCTATGCCATGTATAAAAAATGTATAAAACATAAAAAAATCAATGAGTTTGACAAACACCAAAATAAAAAGCATTACAGGGAAGAATTATATGTGGAGATTAAAATCAGTAGATGACAGTATAAACAAGATATCTGCATAATCTCTAAGGATTTTCCCCCAGGTACTTTTTAATTACAAAAGGAAAAATATTACCATTGCAATGGAAAATCTTGAACATTTTAACCAAGAAGTAAAATTTAACTTCACCAATAATAAGATATTCCAGTGTCCTGAAATGACTCTCATGATATGAAGGGTCATGAGCTGATCACGAGCGCACAGGTGCTGCTAAAACCCAGTTTCATTCTCCACCTATCCTGTTTCTACTTCCAGCGTCTCTCCCATTTGCTAAAACCCAACTGCCAGCAAAAGACAAAATGACTCAAAGAAACGTTGTCCTTAAAGTTCCATCTCTAGAGACCCATAGCAAGAGAAAGGCACAGTAGGTCTGGAAGGGCAATTGGAGATTATCCAGCATATTATCTTTCAGTAGAAGAGCCGTGATTACATTTTCATTCGTATTTCCTATAGGTAGCCTCCTTCCTTTAGATCATGGCGAAGATCCCTGAAGTGTTCTAAGTTTGTAATTCGGATGGAGAGTGATTTCTTAGACCTTGGGGGTTGGTCCCACTAGGATTTTCTGTCACACTGAATTGAATGCTTGATAAGGAACTGATGTAAGTCTGTGTAACTTTCTTGGATTCTCAGATGGTGATGTATGCATCTTTGTTGATTTAAAAACAGTAAAAATATAAAGTCATCAAAGTCATCAGGTATGTAGTAAGACAGCTGTTTGATATTATTCTCTTTGTTAGCTGGGTCCCTCCACTTTTATATTGTCGTGTACTCACCTCGGGGGTACACAGCACCAGCCAGTTAGCTGTGGGAAGCTTGATGGAACATACAGATGAATCACTGGATTTATATCAATGATATCCAAGTTTTTAACAATGTATAAGCATATTTGTTTTAAGTATTTTTAAACATGGCATACACCTTCAAAGCACAGATATTTTAGAACTGAAAAAAATCATTTTACTTTCCTATTAAATATCATGAAAACTCATTACCTGATGAATAAATTGCAAATTTCAATGAGAAACAAAATGGTATGTAAATATTAATAACTAATCTCAAGGTAAATAAATGTTTTATGACACAAAAGAATAGTTGAAGCTCATTCATAGTCAAACAGGAATAAAATTATTCTAGGAATACTCAAATAGAAATTATTTCTGTTTTGCTTTTGCTTTTTCCCATTTAAGTTCACAATAGTATTTTTATTTGATCTTTTGAATGTATTTGAAAATTATAAAAAAAATTGAAAGATTTAATTTTAAAAATTAGTATCTCATTTTCATAAATTTTCGAATCATAACAAATAAATGGGGCCAGGGATTTAGCTCAGTGGTTCCAGCATCTGCCTGGCAAGCTAAGATCCTGAGTTCGATACCCAGTACCACATACCCCAATGTCAGATGTGGTGACTCAACCGTAATCCCAGCACTCGGGAGGCAGAGGTAAGAGGATTGCTACAAGTTCAAGGCTAACCTAGGCTACATAGTGAGTTCAGGGCCAGTCTGAACTACAAAGCAGGTGCCTGTCTCAAAAAAAAAAAAAAAAAGAATGAAGGAAGGATAGAAGGAAAAAAGGAAGGAAGGAAAGGGAAGGGAAAGGAAAGGAAAGGAAGGAAGAAAGAAATGGAGTCTAAGCACTTTTTGTGCATTTTAGTTTCCTCCTGTAAAGAATGCTTTTTGTAAAGTTTGACTTTTGCTATTTTGTAATATATAATTTACATAATTAATACATAATGTATTTAAATATATGATATATCAAATATAATTTATAATGGTTTCACTTCTAAATATTGAAATATTCACCTTGTAAGTATAAATTTTATTCTTATTTTCCTATAATGCATTTAAAAAATTGGGGAAATAACATCAATCTAAGATAGTTCCATGATCCTAAAACATCACTTTCTAAAATCTGTGTTAGCTATGTCATTGAAATTCTTAATAAGGTTAAAATTAATAAGTTAGCCAGGAGTGGTGGCTCACACTTGTAATCCCATCACTCGGGAGGCAGAGACAGGAGGATTGCTGAGTTTGAGGCTTGCCTGGGCTACATAGTGAGCTCAGGGCCAGCCTGAACTACAAAGTGAGACCCAGTCTCAAAAAAAGAGAAAAAAAAGTTAATACTAAACCTAAAATGGAACAAATGTGTATTTACACATTTAATAACTGACTACTCTTTTTGAGAGTTAAGTGTCCCAACCTGTAATGTTAACAGATGTTTGGCATTTAGATTTGTTTTCTTTTCCAGATTTCAGTGTCTGCTTAAACACATATATTACATATCTATTATATGTACACTTGTATCTTTATTTAAAATAAACAAGCAATATAGCAATGAGTCAGTTAATATAAGAAGCTTCAGCTAACTAGAAGAATTATTTCAGTACCATCATGATTGATATAACACAGAATAAATGCTGGCTTAAAACATAAGTAGTATACATGAGAGATCTTCTCTGTGAGAGATTTCCCAGATTATAGAATGAGTTCAGAACATATGCTACACACTTTTATTCAGCTGTATTTCTCTAAATTGTAACTCATGCCTATGATCCTGAAATACTGTAAACAAAATTTTATTAATCATATTACAGCAAGAACATTTTCTAAAAATGTATGTTTTTAATTGACTTTTAAAAATTAAGCCATTTAGTAATTCACTAGTCTATAACTAACATGTTATATCTAGTTTACTTTTCTATTTTAAGTCTTTATATTGTATACTTGCATCTTTGCTACTAAATCTAAAGTATCCTCTGGGGGAACACAAACATTTTGATGTATTATGATTGTTATACATTATAATATTATTTTGTTACAATGTATTATATTCCCACTTGGATGTATGAATGTATATGAGTGTTTATAAAATTACAGAGTATATTATGTTGTTTAAATACTCCAAAGGTGGTAGTTTAAACACTATTTTGAGGCCTAGTACCTATAATAAGAGTCCTTCATAAGGTAAAGAGGAAAATATGCCAATTCTGACTTCATTTTCATGATACTGAATAACTGTATTCACTCTTTAGATTCCAAGCTCTCCATTTACTGTTTCCCAACACAATTCTTTTTAGAATCCCAGCTGCTTTTCGCCTGTGTTTTAACAGTTTACAGAGAAGGCTGGTCCGGGCCCATTGTTCCAATTGTACACAGCTTAAAAAAGCACTGCACTGTTTTCCCCTCGCCTTTGTCTCTGGCTCCACGCGTTTCACTAGCGCTCTCTGTTTCCTGGACCCATTTACGCTGCTCTTTCTGAGGACATGTTTTCATCAGGGAGCTCAAATCGACTTCTTCCCATTCTCTTTCCTTAACTAAAAATGCACCATTCAGGTTGAATGACTCTTTTAAAGCACCTTATGGAAAATGAAAGGCCAAATGAAAGCAGGATATCAGTGTTTGTAAATATCTGTCGTAAGCCAAATCGATAAGCAATCCAAAATAATTGGAAACTTAAAAATGATTGATATTTTTTATTGCAGATTAGTCCTTTTGGGTGCTTTGAAAAGCACACTTTACCAGGGTGGGGAGGAGTGCTGCTTGTTATATAATAACAGAACTAGAGCCAGACCACTAGAATCATAAAAAAATTCTTCTGGGAAAAAACTTATTTTACAATAAGAGATAAAACAATTTCACACAAGTAATACAACTTTTAAATATCATTAATTTTTCTAATAAAACAGTTGTTATTTTTATGGTTTGTGAAACAGATCATCACTGACCTTTTTCTACTTATAATATTTAAAAATAGCTGTGGACATGAAATGTTTTTAAACACTTAAAAATTAATTAAAATTAGGGCCGGAGGGTTAGCTCAGTGGTTCCGGTGCAGTCAATACCGCATACATACCACAGTGCCAGGTGTGGTGGCTCACGCCTGTAATCCCAGAACTCAGAGGCAGAGCCAGGAGGATTGCTGAGTTCGAAGCTTGCCTAGGCTACACAGTGAGCTCAGAGCCAGCCTGAACTACAAAGCAAGACCCTGTCTCAAAAAATAAAATTATAGCATTAAGAACCAGCAGAAAATGTATAATACTATTGTGAAAAATATTTCACATTTATTTTCATATTTGTTTAGAATCCACTTGATTTACAAAGCACCAAAATGTTCCATTCTGTTTTGTATTTTTACTTGGAGCATATAGAAATACAATTATATCTAAAGTTTGCATTTCAGAGTCACTGAAATCTTACATGGCATATGACAAATGCTGATGAATTGGCATTTTGATTTACCTGAAAGACCACAAAGTTAGGCGAAGGCCTAATAAAATATAAAAGGCAAATAATTTAATTTCATGTAATTAGTACTTTCAAACATACTTGAAGTTTTTCTTCGAATATGATTTGTTTAAGTAATGGAATGTCATGGGTTTTTTTCTATTAAATCATTAACTGTATCTCAGTCACAAAGTAATACCATCACCAAAACAAAATTTTAAGGTAAGTTCATAGGTTGAGTCTAAGAAATGTTTTTGAACAATTTAGGAAAAAAATAATTTCACACATAAAAGCAGAAGAGTAATAGAAGAATTGCATGCCTGGTATTTTTCAAGAAACAAACATATATGAGGCAAATATTTCTAACAAACAAATTGTTCCTTTCTGACCTACTTTCTAGAAGGCAGTTACAGTCTTTTAAATTGGAGTTGGGTAAAGGTTTTTCTTTAAAAATACTTTAATAGTAAGGGAAACTGCATAAAGATGAGCAAGAAGACTTTTTGACGTTTCCCAGAGTCTTTAGATTTATAGCAGATGCATCAGAAAATAAATAAGCCAGTTTCTAGCTTTGGTGAGATCTGCTTAATAACCACTAGAATGTGGCCAATCATGAGCGGCGGCTCCTGTTCATATAGAACTATCATTTTGTTCCTTTTTTGTACTATTTAATAGAAACTAAGAGCCTAGAATGTGACTAAGATCTAATGTCTTAAAAGAAAAGCTTTTCATAATGCATGACAGCTGATGCATAAGTAAGGCATGTTATAGATTATTTTAAAACTAGTTCATGGTGCCTGTGAAGACAACATGAAATGTACATTCATGTAGTACACTACATGATATACATTCTCGGCAAAAACTATTCACAACCGTAGATCATTTTGGGTTAAAAGAAAAATTCAGGGATATATATAAAAAAAGAAGTAATGAAGTTTTTATTGAACAATTATTGTTAACTTCATTTCTAGAAATCAGAACATCAGTTTGGAATCACCTATATTCAATTCAGTATTGTGGTCTTCTAATCTATAGTTAAAGTGCCCTGATTTCTAGCTTGATAGGTTGGCTGTGAAATTAAACATTAAAAACAAGTCATATAATCATGCATATGACTGCATGCAAAATAAATGTACCAAAACACTTGCTGCAAAGAAATAATACTGTAGAAATTATACATTTTACCTGCTCTAAATACAATGAGATTTTCAGTCTTCACATATGTTAGGGCTCTACAATAGCTTGCTAAATAGCACACTGGTAGTAACTACCTGCCCTTCACTTGAACTGAAGCAATTAATCTGGAGGGGAAGGAGACAAAAAAAAAAAGAATTAAGATGTGTTACATACATGTACTACCTCCCAGTGACAAATGTAGTCACTATGTACTGCAAACATACCAAAAACATATCAACCAAAAAAATAATCTGGAGTTGAAAAAAACATAGGATTGTGTGATCTGTACTTTTCTTTTTTTAAAGTCACAGCTTCTTTATTTATAAATGAAGACATACTTCATGCCTACTATTACTACTGTGGCATTTAAAATATGTGCTAGCAGTTTGTGTTTGTAGGCTTAAGCAGTTTGTTTAGTGTGTTATAAATAATTTGTAACTGTAACTTAAAACTTCAGTTTGTGGATTATGTATTTAAAAATAATTTAGAGCAGATCAAAAATTACTCCATAACACATCAGTACATTGAATAGCATTTCTCATTTATTTCATGAAATAGGAAAGGGCGGACTGAGCTCTACGGCCCTATGAATTGCAAATGACCACATCTTAGCCTCTCTGGGTGTCTTTCGCGGTGACGTCTGTGACGTCCTGAGGTGCAGAAAACATTCAGGACTCTCTACCTACTATCAGCCCCTCACTGCTTTGTATGAAATCAACTCTGTATTGGCAGAGTCCTGCAGGCTTATTTCTATCTGTATTTTATCTGGCACCAACAATGCCTAGGTACAGGTTTATCTTAGTGTCACCTTCGAGTTTTAAACATATTTTACCTTTGAGAATAAATTCGGGTGTAATTAAAATTCATAAAGTACAATTATACCTCCAAATTTAATGTAAATATGAAAATCATATGAAAGAACCCAGCTATATTTAAAAAAAAACTCATGGGAAAATGGTTGAGAGAATGGCAAAATGTTAAATGGATATGGTGTAAGTTGTGGTTTTGTTGTTTTATAATTTTTGTTCCTGAACTTTCTTCAGTGATAACCTATGACATTTATTTTTCCCACCTTATATTTTAAAAAGTTTTGATTATAAATTAATGTATTCCACATTTCATTTATAAATAAGAATGAAAGACAAAACAGATGACGTCAATTTAGTAAGAAAGTGTAGGTATCAAAACACTAATGAAAGCAGTTACCAAAACTGAAGGGCGACAGAGACATCTTCTGGGTATTTTAAGAATTGCAGTTTTGTTTTGTTTTGTTTTTTAACAAAGAATCTTATTCCCACCTGGGTTTAATAATTATTTAAAAACCACACATTAAGAAGTGCAAAATTTACCTACAATTAGGTTCAAAATTTTAAATATTACATGATTAAATTATAAATGCAGCATTTGAAGACAAAACGTACAAAATTACTGTGTATTCATTGGACGGTCATTTCTAAAATGTGTGAAACTATTTCCAAGTGAACTATAAAGTCTGAATATTCTCATAAGAGCAATTTATATATGAAAACTAAATGCAGTATTGAAACAATGAAACACTTTCTGAATCTTAGAGCCTATTTATAACAAAACATGTTGGTATTTTAGTCATTAACTTAAAGAAACTACATTTAACGATTTAATCCAGAACCATATGTGATTTATTATATTTTAGGCAATGCAACAATTTAGAAAAATTATTTCCAGTGAAGTGTAAATTATTAAAAGTCCAAACTGTGTGCTCAATTTGAATCTCTATTCTTTTGAGCCTGAAACTTCTTGTAGAATTATATTACTGGAGGCACAGTCAATAATCTGTATATGAAAATATGACTTTTTTATTCTTAGATCAGGAGTGACCAGTTGTGGCACAATCATATTTAGGAGCTAGTGCTGATGTACAACGTGGGCATCCCTAAATGATTCGGAGTGTAGACCTGGTTTGATGATAGATTTTTGGGAATTATATTTTAAAAATTAACCTGTAGCAAATTCAACTAACATAACATGTTGCTTATGTTTGGTAAGAAATACAGGCTTTGGTTTGATGTAATTCCAAATAAAATAAAAGCATGTTTATGTCTTTAATTTACTATTTCTTTATATCTTCATGTAATAGGCCATAATGTAATTTTATACCTAAATTCTTCTGATGGAATGAAGCACCTGATTCTCTAGACTTTGATGTCACTTTTATCTTTCAAACTGTATGCTTTAATGTTCAAGATGTTTGAAAACAAAAATTGAAACAAATGATTGAGATAACCATACAGTTTGAAAGAGGGTGATACTAAATTCTTTAAGTGTGACAGGCTATCTTCAGATTGAGGTATTTCAGTAATGTAAACAACATGATTATATTGTTTAATGATTACCATCTGCTAGTTTTTGTACGACTACTAAAACAGGTTTTCTGGCGTATGCTCATTTTTCTCGAGGAAGTTATGTATGATTGGATTTTGGAAAGTTGCTTCCAGGAATTCTGTAAGAAATAAAATATTTGTGTATCAAATAACGATGATTTTATATCTTAAAGGATCGGGTAACTTAAGTAACTCTGCAATAAATAACTTCTGTCTTTTATGCTCATATAATCTAAAAATATAAAAGAAGAAAATAATACTATTTTGGACGACTTAAAAATTGGATTCTTCTGAATGAAACACGACGGAAAACAATAAGGGGAGTCAGCGCAGCAGAAGTCAAGCTGCCGCTGGGCTTGTCGGCCTAGGAGACGACGCGTGAGAGCAGTTACGGAGAAGCCGGAGCGGGTGGTCTTCGGAAATCCAGGAGGGGAAGTGCTGATGGGTGATCGGACTCTCACTAGTGAGAAGCAACTAAATCACTAGGCTGAAGTGTCTTGGGCTTGGCAGGAGTGAGAATTTTAAAGAAACCTTTGATGAGTTCACAAAATCCTCTGACCTCCCAATTTCAAAGTTGAATTTACTTGCCGTATACAATACGAGTGAACGGCTTTGTGTACACAGTGGATAGACTAAGGGGGAGAAAATACCAGTAAGAGTGGCTTGCTTTAATTATTTCAGTGTTACTCCCCTGAGACAGTATTTGATCTCGGTAGTCACCTCAAGTCTTCTGAATGATGGTGTAAATATACGGGACTGTGGGAAAGGCTCAGTGACAGGAGAAAAAAACTAGGCTGACAGCTCGCCTCAGCTACCAGAGTAAACACGCAACGGTGTAGAGCACAGTAACATCACCAACTTTCATATCTGATTAGCAAATAAGGGGTTTGGTAACTGGTGAGGGATGATATTGCGACACAGAGTAGGGAGAGCCTTACCTTCCTGTGCCCTGGCGGCTCTGGCACACGTGGGCAGTCGGAGATGCAGTGTTCTGACCTGACAAAAGAGTGGGAGAAAGAGTCATTCCTCCGGGTTGCTGAAAACCCATTTCTGTCATAGTGCTCTGAGAATTATTTGTGAGAATCTCTGTATTCCTGGGATGTTTGTTTGGAATTAGGAATCAGTTAGAATTATAAAATAATAAGACTCATTAAGTTACAAAGTCTGGTTGTTCTGAAACTGAACATGTCATATGTTTCATATTATGAATTAAAATTTTTAAATAAAAATATGAATTGGCACATGTGCCTAAATTTTTATGTGGTAAAAAATGTATTTTATCCTTTCCACTGAAAATATAAATATCTAGATCTTGTAATACATATACATAGATAAAGTGACTATACATTTAATAAGAATTTACACAGCAGTATGTGAAAATAAAAAGTAAATTAAGGATTTCTTCAGAAAATTCTAAGAAATGATTGCATAACAAATCCTGAGGAAAGATATATTTGAGTGAAGTTTTGAAGAGGAATCCAGGATTGAACTAAATATCATATTACCTAAAGAAGCTAATAGTAATTGAATATATCCCGTTTACTCTATAGTTCTATTTACTGGTCAAAAACCAATGGTCCTCCTTTTTTTTTTTTTTTTTGAGACAGGGTCTCACTTTGTAGTTAGGGCTGGCCCTGAGCTCACTATGTAGCCCAGGCAAGCCTCGAACTCAGCAATCCTCCTGTCTCTGCCTCCCCAGTGCTGGGATTACAGGCATGAGCCACCACGCCCGGCACTATGGTACGTGGTTTTGATTGCTGGTGGGCGTGAGTCTCCATGCCCAGCATTGTATGTGGTTACCGGGGATCGAACTCAGGACCGTGTGCTTGCGAGGCAGGTGCCGGAACCACTGCGCTAACCCTCTGACCCTGGTCCTCCTTTTGATTAAAATCTTAAAGCCATAAACATGCAGAAGTCTGGGCTGGAGATTTAGCTCAGTGGTTCCGGCACCAGCCTCGCAAGCGCAAGGTCCTGAGTTC
>PVIC010055784.1:0-11130 GCA_004025085.1 Thryonomys swinderianus
CAGAGACGGGAGGATTGCTGAGTTCGCGGCGGCTTGCCTGGGCACCATAGTGAGCTCAGGGCCAGCCTGAACTACAAAGCAAGACCCTGTCTCCAAAAAGCAAAAAAAAAAAAAAAAAAAAAGTTGATCAGGCTTTCCTGGTGCCGAGGGACTCTGGGCTCCACTCACCTTCACCTCTGCTAGCAACAAAGACTCCCGGTGGTCCCACATGCTGTGATGCTTCAAGGCTGAACTACTCCATTGCCTGTGTCTGCCCTGCCCAGGGGGATCTTCATCTGCATAATGTCTCTAGGACTATTGGAGGTGTTTGCCCTGCCCACAGGGCTGTTACATTCTGTTACTCAAGAGGTGCTGAATAAAAGGTGTGGTGAGCTGGGGCCTGGGGTCTTTTGCTGCCCAGAGTAGCACGGATTAGGCCCAAATTTAGCATCTCTGAACCTCGTTTCTGCCTACTTATTAATTATTATTTCGCCGTGTGCCGCCGACTCACAGGAGACTAGAATCTAATGAAAGGTTCTAGTTATGTTCCCTTCCCCTGGTTCCCACAGTGGTGATTTATAAGGAATGTGTCATGATCAGCCTGACTTATTTCCTGCAGTTATGTGGTTATTATTTTTCCAAGGCAGTGATATCAGCAGATTCATCATTGGCCTCTATTTTTCTGTGAAAACTTGTGGATTGGTTGTATTTTATATTAAAATAAGCACCATCCAAAAATAAGGTAGTGTCCAGTCTATTTAATGTAGAATTCTTACATAAGGCAGCACCTAAATATGAGTTAGATTACTAGTATTCCTGTGTAGGCTGCTCTTCTCAGTCCTTGTTTGAATGAACACTATAGCTGTACAGGTAATGACCATTGAACTCCCCTAACTGGTCATTTATTGCTCATTTCTAAAGATGTGAGTCTGTAAAACTTGATTTTGTTAGTGTCTTTTCCAGCCACTACCTTAGTGCTACAGTACAAACCAACTTGGTCAGTACTTTTGTACAAAACTGGATTTTCTTTATGGAAATTATCATCAAATAGCTTCAGTGTTTGCTTTACACAGTTACCCAAGCATTAAGTTTTAAAATCACAGCTCTAGGAAAGCATATCATGGGGCTGCTTTCTCAGGAAGTGAGTGAAATCACAAGGATGGTCCCATGCCATACCTGTGGAACACAGAGAGAAGAAACTCGTAGAAATAAACACCATCTGTATTTCAACTGGTAAATGACATTGTGACAAGATTTATCAGCAAGCACAGGACGTTATTATCCCCTTTTTAAACATATGTAAAAGTCCTTAACCGCATACGTGGGAATTAGGAAGTGTTTTGAAGATAAATCGGCATGCTGCAGAAAATATTAGAAATCAGTTGGGGAGATACTGAGAAATGGAATGCAAATAAAGTCTCCATTGTCTTAGAAGAAATAGATTTCATCTTAAAGAAAAGCTGTTGGGGACTGTAGTACCTTAGTTCATGAATTTAATTTGTTCCTTGATTCTGGAGAAGATGTCCATCCATGTTCAGGAGGGGAATCTGCCCACTGGTCTGCTCATTACCTGAAGAGAAGATAGTGAACCTAAGCAAAATTTGGTGTATGTTTCTGTTTGAGAAGCAAACTCTTCCCATACAGAAACATTTGTGAACCAAGGCATTATTTCATGTGCTCAAGTAGGACAGTCATATTTACTCAACTCATACAGTGATAACATATCTCTAGCAATTCCTCTGTTGATAAAATATAAAACCAATGTCTCTTACTATTAACTTTTTTTTTTTTTTTTGAGACAGGGTCTTGCTTTGTAGTTCAGGCTGGCCCTGAGCTCACTATTTAGCCCAGCCAAGCCTTGAACTCGGGAATCCTCCAGGCCAAGTGCTGCAATTACAGGCATGATCCACTACGCCTGGTTTAACCAACTTTTTTTTTTTTTTTGAGACAAGGTCTCGCTTTATAAAATCAGATATTACACGGAAGAGATGCCAATGTCTTTGTAGTGTTTTAATATCGATACATGGGCAGACTTCAGAACAATGATAAGAGCACAGTGAAAGACTTGAGCTCTTCACTACATTTCAGGAGAAATTCTGCTTATAGACTTAGTGAGACTTGACAGGTTTTCAGCCAATCATTTCATCAACCTCAATGATATTGTTTGAGGCAGGATCATAGCCTGGTTTAAAAAGAAGTCCTAGTACATTTCTAGATCCATTAAACTGTGAGGTGTACAGCTCAGTTTCCACAGATCTTCTCCTTTGAGGTATTAGAATGTGACAACTGCTCGAGCAGTGATTAGTACCTGAGGGCCTAGTTCTATTTGATTGGTGTTTCATAGTTTATGCTTTTATTTCTTTTATCAGATCGGGAATATAGAGTGTTCTATGATCATCAGCAGATAAATCCCACTGTTGATAATGACTGTCTTTGAGCACAGTGGGGAAGGATTTTAGACCACATACCAAAATGACAAATCTTATCCTTCTTTTTTTTTTTTTTCTTTCCAGTGGACCCTCTTCTTAGTAACTCAATTTGTTTCTTGATGGCTGGCTGTAAATAAAGTTTGACACTTGAAGGCTCAGGATCATCTACACATCCTTCAACATCTCTCTCTTGTTTAAAGGCAGATCTCAGGGTCCTTAGAGAGACATCTTCCCAGGATTTCTGAATTATCCCCACACAGGAGTTCTTTCAGAACTCTTGAATGGTTAAATCTGTATGTGAGGCCAACTGGAGGACCAAGCAGCTTGTATTCAGTTTATGACTCAAGACTCTGATTACAAATTAAAGTTAAAATTCAGAGTGGAGGAAACACGCAGAGGCAAGGACACAGAGCTGAGGGAAAGCAACCTCTGAAGACACCAGAAAAGGGCCCATTAATGGTTTACTCTGAAAGGCCAATGTAGCTGCTGGGATGAGGGACCAATGGGAATTTCTACATCATCTGGTGATCCTGTCATCTCTTTGGCTTCTCTTATCCAATAGAAGAGGCATTGTTTAAGTGGGATCATTGGTATTTGGCTGCACATAACAATTACATTGATTCTGATATAGCAACTGGGAGAAAACATATTAATGCACTTTGTATATATGTGTATGGTAGGAATATAAATTATATATATTATGTATGTATTCTGTAATTTACTTCTTCTTTTACCTTGTCTCTTTTCCTTTCTCTTCTTTCTTCTTGTTTTAGATTGATATTGTAGAGCAACTATTTACTGAGGAAGTGATGCTCACCATGTCTTCCAACACGGTTCACCCTGCTTTCTTCTCCTCATTCTTCCAGTGTAGTTCTCACAGATTCTGTCCATTTCTATGGGACATTGTTTTTTTCCCTTTGGATCACTACCTATAGTCTTCCAAAGATAATATTTATAACCACCTCCCTTCTTTATGGGACAAAGGACTACACAGCTGAGAGCCTGAGATTTCTCATTTTCTTCACCCTGAAGGATAAGTCTTGCATCATATGTATTTGGTTTAATTTGGTCCTCTTTTGTTTGTTGTTCTTTGGGTATATTTATTAATAGGTTTATTGAGCTACAGTTTATGACCTCTAAAATTCACACAGTTTGTAACATAATCTTAGGAATTTTAGCAAGTTTGTATAGTCAGGTAACACAACCACAAATGAGGCACAGAATATTTTCATACCCCTCAATATTATTTGTGGTCAATACTTACCTTGGTCCTTGACATGAAGAACTCCCGATATCATGGTAAACAGATGGCAGCCCATTTCTTTCCCTTCACAGAATCTTTCAATGTGTTGAAACAGGCAAGCAGTTACTCTGGATGACAGTTCTATGGCACCCTCTTACTGCTAGTCATCAGCAGCATCTTTGATTCATTGCTTTAATTCTCTTTGTCTCTCTTTCCTGTTGTTTTATATGCTAGGGATGGAACACAGGTCTTGTACATTCTAGGTGCACTATCACTGAGCTGGACTGTTGACAGCTCTGACTTTCTTTGGCCGGTGTTTCCCAGCAAATGATACATTCTGGCCTGGATTTCTGCAATGCTCATTTATTATGTTTGTGGCAATTTCTTCTCTGGAGTTCTCTAAATGCCATTTAAAGTGATGTTAATAGGATAAAAAGCATGCATAATCAATAAATTAAATAGTTCTACAGCTAGCGGGATAGAGTGGAGAAGAAGGGAAGGAAGGAGAGAAAGGGAAGGAGGGAAAAGTGAAAGGAAATGAGGACAACAGGTAAGCAGTCTTGGGCTCTGGGACTCTGAGGTAAATACAATTAATATCAGCATTCAGGGGTCTTATTGTAGGATTATGGCTGACCTACCTATCTAATTTCTAATTTTGTTGTCTCAACAGAGTATCAATTATGAGTCAAAATGATCTTCAAACAGCTGGTTAAGGCAGGCGTGGTGGCTCAAGCCTGTCATCCCAGCACTCGGGAGGCAGAGGCAGGAGGATTGCTGAGTTCCAGGCTTGCCTGGCCTACATAATGAGCTCAGGGCCAGCCTGAACTACAAAGCGAGACCCTGTCTCAAAACAACAAAAAAGGCAGGTTAATATTAAGAGAGAAGAGGCTTTGCATTTTATCATCAGAATAATTGCTGGAGATACGTTCTCTCTCTATGAATTGAATAGAAATGACTATCCTATTTGAGCACATGATGAAATGCCTTGGTTTACAAATTCTTCTGTTTGGGAACAATTTCATTTGCAAACAGAAGTATACAGCAAAATTTTGCTTAGACGCAGCACAATCTTTGGCTAAGGTGAAGGAACGGAATTGTGGCCAAATTCCCCTAATGAGTCTGTGGCCATACCACTCTGAATGGGTCCAATCTCTGAACTCTGAAACTTATCAGGGACCAGCCTGGTTAGTACTTGGATGGGAGACTTCTCTCGTGGAGAAGAACAGGGCCATCTTCTCCAAAATCAAGGAACAAATTAAGTTCACGTAATGAGGTACTACAGTACCTAATAGCTTTTATCTAAAACCAAACATATTTCTTTCATGGCAGTAGAAACTTTATTTGCACTCCAGTTCTCACTCAGTATCTCCCCAATTTATTTCTAGTATTTTCTGCAGCAGAACAATTAATCTTCACAACACTTCCTTATTCTGGATTATGTTGTTAAGGATTTTAACAAATGTTGCAAAGGGGTGTAACTAAGTCAAGTGGTTGCTGATAAATAATGCCTCAATGTCATTTGCCAGTGAAAACGCAGGTGGTGTTAATTTGTATGAGCTGCTTCACTGTGTTCCACAGGTAAGGCAGGGACCCATCCCTTGTGATGCCCCTCATTTCCTGAGAAAGCAGTCCAGTGATAAAAGTGCTTCCTAGAGCTATAATTTAACCTTGATGTTGTGGAAACTATGTAAAATAAACACTGAAGATATTTGATGATAATTTCCAAGTAACAAATCCAGTTTTGTGTAAAAGTACTGCCCAAGCTTGTTAGTCTTATAGCAGTAAGGCACTTCCTGCAAAAGAAAGTAACAGGATCAAGTTTTACAGACTCACATCTTTAGAAATGAGCTATGAATGACCAGTTAGGTGAGATAAACGGTCATTTCCTGGACAGCAATAGTGTTCATTCAAAGAAGGATTGAGAAGAGCAGTCTACACAGACCTACTAGTAATCTCAGTTATTGAAGGGGGCTGCCTTATGTGAAGATTCTAGATCAAATACACTGGTCACCTATCTTGTTTTGGATGGTGCTTATTTTAATATGGAATACAAGCAAGCCATAAATCTCCAGAGAGAAATCAGAATGGATGAAGAATCTCCTGATACCACCGCCTTGAAAATAACATAACCACGGAAACTGCAGATGAGTCATTCTTACTACGACAGATTCCTTATAAATCACCATTTAATCACAGATAAGTTTAATTGGCATGATAACACATCAAATATTTTTAAAACTACATTTCTTATTGAAAAATTCTAACACCAAGACTTTTCAACACAGCAAGATAAGCACTTCACCTTTTTATTTTTTTTTGTGGTGCTAGACATAGAACACAGGGTCCTTTGCACAATAACCACATGTTGCACCACAGAGCCACAACCCCTACCTCCCAGTACAATTCTTTGCTCAGAAGAAAGTAGCTCAAAATCAGGGCTGTTCTGCAGGTGACAATGTTTCTAACGATCACAGGTTACCCAGAGCCTGGGAGCCACTGACCCTATCATGACATTACTGGAAGCAGCCCTTTCCAAGACATTGCAAGTGTTGTCTCTTACTGCATGCAAGCAAAGTCTGGAAATGCAAAGAAAACCAGATGCTGAAAGGACTCCTGAAAGCTAGAAAATTGCAGAGCTGCCTGGTCCCTAACAGTATCATGCATTGCTCTGCACAGCAGGGCACCACTTAGCAAAGTGTGGCTTCTTCACAGCTGTGATGCACAGGTCCCATATCATTTATTAGGTGGCGAGTGAGGCCCCACCTAATGTTACCATGCTACAGAAGGATGTGAGCCTTCCTTCTCGCCCTTCTAAAGATCTGTCGATCTGTTCCTTCACCTCCCCATATCTCTCTTCTCATTACTCTCCTCATGTTCTGTGTTTCTCTTTGTGGAGTGGACAAGATCCAAGTGCCCTAGATCCAAGCGTGGTGTTCAGAATAGGACAAACAATTTCAGGAACAGGCCTTCCAGAGAACTGGGACTCCTGAATATTTTGCTTATAAGACAGTAAGCAGTGCTTGGCTTTGCCAGGCCACACGTTTTTCATGTATATGGAGACCAAGTGACGCCTTCCACACTAGAGTGCTAGGGATACACAGCCCTGCATTGAAAGATGGCGACTCGAGATAGCCTAGGAGGCCACTTTACTACATTTTCTGGCCTGTGCTGTCTGGAACCCTAAATGCTCAGTACCAAGGGCCAAAGGCTCCCGACCAAACCCGGATTTCAAACGAGCCCACGGGTGGGGCTGAGGGTGGAGTGACTTCACCACTGGCTGGCGCCTAAGGTTGAGGTCCCATCTGCGCAGGTGCGGTGAGCGCCGCCTGTTGCATTGTGGGTGGGGCCCTTGAGAAGCCTCGCAGTCCTCGTTCGGTGAGGAGAAGGTCGGCCTGAGGAGGCGCTGGGCGGTGGCTTCAAGAAGGAAAGGTGGGACAGCCATGCAGGCCCCTGAAGATGCCCAGGGTGGCCCAGAAGGAGACGGCAGTGATACCGGGGCCCCACATGACGCTGGACACACTAGTTTCATTGGAGGCGGGGAAAGTCCAGGAGCAGAAAGTGCTGTTGGCTGGAATCTTCCACCCGAGAGGGACACAATAGGTCATCCAGTGACCCGTGGACATGCCACGGCCACAATCAGAGTTTCTGGACCGGAACCGCTGGAGTTGTATCCTTTCTGAGGGTCAGGCTGGAGGCGGCCGGGACGGCAGGGGGAGGGCTGTGGCGCCCACATGGGGCGTCCTCTGGGGACAGGAGAAGGTGAGGGGAACCCAAGGCGCTGGAGGAGGCAGCGTGGGCTGGGGTGGGTGCCAGGAGGGCAGTGTGGGGACAGTGCCCAAGGACACCCTGTAAGGGGTCTGGGGGTACCTGAGGGATGCCAGGTTGAGAGGGACGCCGGGTTGGGAGGGACTTGGTCTCAGTTACAGTGTCGCCTTAACCATATCTGCATCAGCCACCTCATCATCATTTTCTGCTATTCTTTGGACACAGAGATTGCTTTTTTTGTACTTGTCCTCAGTAGCTGAGGCCTTTGCCCAAGGAATTCACAGGCCAATCACAGTGAATGGGAATGACCTACATATGTAAGTTTTGAAGATGCCGGCTGGATAGAGGTGGCAGCAGGTGTCTGAGGCGGTCTCTGCCTGACAGGACATCCAGGAGGATGCGATAAGACCCCAAAGTTTTAGTGTATGGAGGAGGTTAAGTGTTCAGGGTTTCTTGGGGCCTGACCTGGGGGCGCTGTAAGCCACAGGCAGAAGGACTGGACTGAGGGCCAGGAGGGGCAGAGGGAGAGACACCTGAGCACTCATGGTGTGCTTTTGGTTTTCCTTCTTTTTTAGCGTGCTCACTTCAGACAGTTCCTACCATCTGCAAATCTATACCCTCATTGCTCAACCAGCTTTCCACACTCACGGTGATATTTCAGGATATCCAGTCTTAGTTTTTCCACAAGAAGAGGATTCAATTTTCTTCATCTGTCCTCCACCCCTAGGCAGTCAGTCCATCCTTCCCCGCAGCACGGTTCCTGAGGTGCCCTCTCCCTTTCTTTGCTTCTCTAGACAGCCCTGTGGGGCATAAATATTTGTTCATGCTGAAAATAAAATGGAATGCTGTTCTGTGTCTGAGTTTCTTTTGTGCAATTGCTCTTCCACATTTCCATAACTTTGTCTTTGGGAGAGGAGATCTTCTGTGGTTTAAATAGACAAGATAATTGAAGGTAATTTGGGAAAAGAAATAATATGAAAATCAGGTCTTTCCATTCAGCATTAACTACCCTCAGCATTTTGAAAGACAATTATGCTTTGAGAATCTCACACATGAAATGTATAGCCATTGCATAAATGTAAAGAATTTAATTTGCAAGTGAAATATTTAATTTTTCTTCAAATATTCCCATGTCACATGAGCTTGACCACTTTCTGAAAAGTACTTGAAATCATGTTATTGAACCGAAGTGGGGGGGATTTGATTGTGTATCAATTGCACCTTTAATATACAAAATTTCCCCACTGGCCTTGTGCTCCATACTGAATGAGGATTCATACAATTTCTGTATAAGTGTGTCTTTACCAGCGGTGATTTCCTTAACATTGACGGCAGGTCATAGTAAGGCTTGATTTGCTTGTCCATTTACTTATTTGTGGCTGTGCATCGAGAGGACAGATTTTCTTTCCAGGAATTGTGCTCTCCCATGGGAATGCTGCTTTTCTCTCACCTCCATCACAGCTTTGTCACTGGGCCTTTTTCCTGGTATAAACACAAAGAAACAGAAAAATATAACAAAATTTGTTCCTTACCTCACGTGAGAACAGAACCAAGCCAAAAAGACTGGAAAATGATTCTGTGACTTACTTTCCCTGGGTCAGATCAGTAAAGACAAAATGTGGGACAATCAATTGAGTTTTGCGGAGGGATAATTCGAACATTGGGGAAAAATACAGAGCAGGAAAGTCACCTGGCAGAGCAGCCAGAACACCTCTGCACAGAAGTAGAAGACAGCGTTATTGTCAAGCACAGCAGAGTGCCCACCACTGGAACTCGGTCACATGAGATGCACAACACAGGGCAGCAGGAAATCTCCCTGTCTTATGTAGCCAGGAGGAGACACCCGCTCCATTCACATCCACAGGAAGGACAGACTGGATGGGCCCTCACTCATTCACAGTGTGTCCTCGTGTTCACCGTGACTGGGTGACCCTACCTGTATGAGCACCTGGTGTTATTGGCTGAATCTGACTCCTCACACTAATGACACATCGCTGTCCTGAGAGGCCCTGGAGTCCTGTGAGGGGGTCACCTCTCTGAGGGTCTAGAGAAGCTCAATGAGGCCCTGAGTTTGGTGCTGTGATACAATATGACTGCCAGCCTTTTAAGAGGAGATAGGGACTCTGGTGTCTCCTCATGGCACAGGTCGTGGGGAGGGACCCTTGAGGACATGGCCAGAAGGGGCTGACTGTCAGCCGGGAGCAGAGCTCTCTCCAGAAAGAAGTTAGCAGAACTTTCATGGTGGACTCAGAGCCTCAGTAATAGTGAGAATGGAAGTCTCCCATGTTTGAGTCCGTCAGCCTGGGTGTCTGTTATGGCTGTCAGTGCAGATTAATTTCCATTTATTTATCCAAAGGAAATTAATGGATCATTCATGCTTTAGTTTTGAGTTTTATTGGTGCATCCTTGCAGTGCACAACGATCGCCTCCGTTGAGGGAGGTGCTCCATGTACAAGGCACCTCTTTCTTGATAAGACTGAGTTTTGCCATGTTGTGGGAGAAACCCACTCAAGTTGGGCTTCTGCCTCCCACAGAAAATGGAGGGTTGGGCATTATCTTCCCTGCTTTTCACATTTCAAAGAGATGGTTCCCAAGTCCTAGAAAGAGATCTTACTTGCTCATAAAGGTGACAAGAGGCCTTTTCCCTTGTTTTAGTTTCAATGAATATTTACATCCTTTTCAGACACAGAGAAATTGTAAGTTATCTCAAGTAAATGGTTGAATACAAGGAGGAATCTCTTCAACAGGGAGAATTAAGTATATTAGTCTTAATTTGCATGTGTCCTTAAAATAGTTGTGTAAAATATATTGTATTTTATCTTGCAAACATGTTAAGTTCACACATTTGGAGTGCTGGTTTGGTGTTCATGGAGTTCCTCAGGTGTTCTTTGTCGTGGAAGTGTCTTATGTATCCATCAATTTTGAAACATGGTTTGCAGGATAATTCATGTGAGTTGGAGGTTGCTTTCTTTCAGGGCTTGAAATACTTCACTCTAGTCTCTTCTTATTTGAGGGTTTGTGTTGAGAAGTCTGCTGTCATTCTGATGAGTTTTCCTTTGTATGTAATTTGTATCATTCTCTACTTGTCTTTAATAGTTTGCTCTTTTATTGGATTTCTAGAATCTTGACTATCACATGCCAGAGTGAAGACTTTTTATCACAGCTAGTTGGAATGCTATATGCCTCACTTATTGGTATGTCAAATTCTTTTTCCCTGCTTGGGAAGTCTTCATCCATTACCTCTGTGAATATATTTTTATGTTGTTTGCACTCTCTTGCATTTTCATTGACTCTGATCAATCTTGATATGCATCTTTTAATCATTTAGCAGCTGTTGGATTGATTTCTCATGGTCTCATGCTATTTTTAAGAAAGGTGTCTTTTTTTTTTTTTTTTGAGATTGGGTCTCACGTTGTAGTTCAGGCTGGCCCTGAGCTAACTATATAGCCCAGGCAAGCCTGGAACTCAGCAATCCTCCTGTCTCTGCCTCCTGAGTGCTGGGATCACAGGTGTGAGCCACCACACCCGGCACTGTGGTATGTGGTACTCATTGCTGGTGGGTGTGAATAACCACATCCAGCATTGTATGTGATTACCGGGATTGAACTCAGGACAAGGTCTGCAGCGGCTTCTTTGCTGTCCTGCCTGCCATGTGACCTCTGGGGCCCTAGATGCCCTCGGTGTCAAGGGGCAGAGGCTCCTGCTGAAGCCCCA
>PVIC010055785.1:0-11129 GCA_004025085.1 Thryonomys swinderianus
GCAGCGAGCCAGGAACCTGGCGGCAGGTGGGTAGGACAGGCGTCAAATCCCTGCAGTGCAAGAATAAAATCACGGATCTCCGGCGTCTGTCCCCACTCCCCGTGGTGGCTGAAGCCTCACAGCCACTGGCCAGCACCTCGTCGCTTCCCGGACAGCACCTGCCCTCACCCGTGTGCTTTCTCAAGGGACAGTTGGGTCCTCGGGCCAAGCGCTCTGTGCAGCTCCCTTGAGAATGCTCCAGACGCGCCCCTGTGCCAGGCACCATGCCCAGCGCCGAGCACGTGCAGCTGCTGTGGGATGCACACTCTCCCAACAAAGCCGCGGCCGAGGACTAGCATTCCGGCGCGTGCGCTCACGGCCCGTGGCAATGCAGCGGGCACAGCACGCACGGCCAGCGGCCCAAGCCTGTACCTGCGCCTCCTTGGCGTGAGCACCCTGGGGCCTCTCGGCCCTCTCCTGCGTCCCCGGCCATCTGCCCCCACCACGCTTCCCGAACCCCTGTGGGCCAAGAGCTGCCTCCGGCACAAAAGGGGCTCCTGCCACCGAACGGATGAGCTTCTTAATGAAGGGGATGGGAATCGGAGCCATGATGAGCTGCTGTATCATAAATGAGTGCAAATTACATTGTCAGTGCTATTTACAATTTCACATGGCACAGCGCCTTGTAATTATGTCTATTCAATTATTCCACTCAGGGCTTTCAGCCGGGGTTTCTCATGATGGCCGAAAGCTGCTCGGAAGCCTCTGAGTGCAGGAAAGTCACAACCACCTTCCTCGGCCAGGAGCTCTGTCCACGCATTCAGCAGGAGAGATGCGGGGCAGCCAGGGCGGCTCTGCACCCGGGCGCGTGTCCGGAGCACGGAGACGATGTGCAGCGGCGGCTGTGTGGCCCCTGCGGGAGCCCCAAATGCCACAGCGGTCAGGTGGCACGAGGGCCTGGGAGTGGCATTTACTCTCACTTCTGATGCTGGCAAAAACTAAACATGTAAGAATAGTAATGATCGAGGGGGAAGGGTTCCAAACGGAAAGAAGGCGCTGGCGGGAAACACAGGGCACCTCTGAGGGCACCTCGTGGTCCCGCTGGGTCAAGAGCTTCAGCCTCACACCCGAGGTCGGGCAGGCGGGCGTCTCCGCGGCTCTGTTCTGTCTCTAACGTGTTTTATGTTGTGGCAGTTGGAGGCAGGGACAGTAGTAAGTCACCAGAGGACACTCCCGCAGGGCACTCACACAGGGCGGCGTGCGTGCTAGAAGCGTCTGGTCTCCTGCACACGCACACAGGGCCACACACCACGCACCCGCCCCGGGGAGGCCAAGCGCCCAGCGCCAAGCCCTGGACCCCTCTCCACTGGCAGAACTGGCCTCAGAGCGGAATCTCAGTCATCAGGAGGTGTCCGGAGTCACCTGTGGCAGGTGACCTGCCCACTGGTCTCCACCTGGCCATCCTGGGACACCTGGCATGGCACCCTCTCCGCCCCCCCCCGGGTTCCTCAGCACCTGCTGGGCGGGTTCTCCAGGGCGGGGGCCAGCCAGCAGCCTCCACTGTGAGTCACCTATTCCAGCGCCAGGAGGCACTAAGTCTGCAGGACTCAAAGGGCTCGGAATCAGCCGGGCTGCTGCTCTAAAGCTCAGAGGGAGTCGCTGCGACACAGCACTGGCCGGTACACAATGCTCCACACCAGAAGGGAGCAGGGCTACCCTGGGCTGACCCTCCCAATGCCCAGGCGGTGACCAGCAGCAGCCTCATTTCCCAGAGCGTCCCTGGGACACACATGTTACAGTAATTACAGCAATTAATAAACACTGTACTGATCAAATCCCACATGTGCTACACTGTGGACGCCAGAGGCCACCCGTCCCGCTTTGGTGAGCATCCAAACCTCCTTCATGCTCACCCGCCCCCCCAAACACCCGCCACCTGCTGTCTCTATGGCCCTAGGCTTGCATCCTTGGCCTTAAGGCTTACGGGCTCTTCACTGTCATAGAAGCACTTTCCTCCATGAAACCAGTTCCTGGCGCCAGAAAGGTTAGGTGCTTCTGGTCTACCTCACAGTCTGTACGTATCCCCTGCCTACTCCTTCCGTGTGGGATGTCTTGTCTTGCCAGCTAAACTACAAGCTCTTCGATGGGAAACCAATGAACATTTAGAAATTACTTCACCTAGTGTCTAACACACCCGACACAGAGGAGGTCACGCTGCTGATGCCGCGTACCCAAGGCTGGTCACACGGATGCCTGGCCCGCCAGCTGTGCATCTCTGCATCCAGTGCTAGTGCAAAGAGCACCCCCATGTTCCCCTTAGGAGCTGTCACCAACTCGCTCTGCCCCCCGCTCTGGTCCCGTGGCAGCTGTGCTGTGGCTAGCGTCATGGCCGGATGGACAGACTCCCTGCAGCCAAGCTCCTGAAGTTTGCTTGCCACCGGGCGCTGCCCTGCCAACCCCAGCTTCCCACACGCCAACTACATGTTTTATCTCCAGGACGCAGCTGTTCAGCTTGAGCTTTCTAGGTGAGAAAGGGATACAATTTCAGTGAAAATTCAGATAGTTGAGGGAAAAGCAAATCCATAGAAACAAAAGATCCAGCCTCCGGCGTCATACCGTACCCATCTCCTGAAGCCACGGCACACACAGACACGTCCTCAGCAAAGCCACCTGGTCTCGAGGCAGGGATGTATTCTGCCATCAGAACTATCCTCTGCCTCCCCAACATTTACAATCCAATTCATAACTATCGGCCAAGAAAAGGCACCCCAGTTATGAATTTGAGTTCACAGCGACTAATTTGTGGTAGCTCCACCTGGAAACTGGTCCAGACGTCTTCACAGGTGGATGGTTACTTCTGTAGAAGTGCTCTTACACCAGGGAAAACTGCTGTGAGAAAGGAAGAAAACAATGATACACACACTCTGGGTGGCTCTCCAGCAAACTACGTGGAGTGAAAAATTCCAGGCCCATATACCCAGATACTTTCAAGTTATATATGTCTATATATTTTTTTTAACTGAAAAAAAATACTTGAGAAAGATTGGCAGAAGGGATTCGGGAAGAGGAGAAAGGGGGAAGAAGGTTGTTGATAAAAGACCGCTGGTGTCTTGGTGCTGTTGGAACGTTCCTGTCTTGCCTCAGTGGAGGATAACACAGAATATCATACACAACTTGGCACATACGCACACAAGCGCGCCAATCTACATAAGACCACACGTCATGCCAGAGTCACTTCCTGACTGTGGTAGCAGACTGTCATTTTACAAATGATCCCATTGCAGATACCTGGAAGAGGGTTCGAGTGATGTCTGCACTATTACTTGCAACTATCCAAAACTTCACCTCTGCGTGTTCACACACAGACACACACAAACATACACACACACATACATGTACACACACATATACATTCATACTCAAAATTCTTCCTCCAGCCCTGAAAAACCATCAAACAACTCCACACTGTGGGGGAAATTCTGTAAAATATCTGACAAGTACTCCTCAAAACCGTCAAGATCTAAGTGTCCGTGGTGGGTACAATTTAACGCAAGTCTCCAAAAAGTCCCAAAAGTCTCACTGAGGAGACTGTCGAGAGAGGCCTGTGGAATCTACACTGGGTAGAAACGAAGGAGGTCTGAGCAAAACATGAACTTCAATTGAGAATAAGGAATCTGCAGTGTTTATCTGTCACAGCGAAGGTGCCTCACGGTGGAAGAATCTGACTCAAGGGCAGGCCGCGTCCGGCTTCCGAGAGCTCTGAACGATCTTGGCACCTGTTCTATAGCTTCAAAACTATTAGCAAATAAGCAGACGAATTGATTTGTAAGATTATTATTTGGCTTAACAGTCACTGTTAAATGAATCGTCAGCCCATCCAGGGGTCGTGTCAAAGGCCAAGGTTGGCGGTTCTCATGTGCCCGGGGGGCCCTGGCGTCTCCTCCGCGGAACTGACAGCTGGGCTCTTCAGCGAGGAGCTGTCCCCAGGAACGCGCCCGGGAAGCCCCCATGGCGCTGTGGAGTTGGGTTCCCCAGGCTGCCGGTGGGCCTTCTGGGATGGTCCGGGTGAAGCTCTGAGGGTCTGCCGGTGCGAGCGGCCAGTTAGCAACGGGAAACTGTGAGCGAAATCCTCGCTCGGAGCTCGAAGGCTGTGCGGCCTCTGGCTGGCAGTGCGCGCGCGCTGTGGGCGTCAGTGACATTTGCTAGGGAGGGAAACTGTGTTTTGGTCTCGTGCCTCAGTGGTTCAGGACCCGGGAAGCGGGGAGGGACAAACAGCCACAGGGAAAGCAGGAAGGTCCGGGTTGCTTTCCCTGTGACCTGAGCAGAGCGAGGAAGTCATGAGATATAATTTTAAATCTTACCCTAGAACAAATCCCAGGCCTGTCCTTGGAGGACAGAGGTGACCGCATGTAGCAGGAAAGAGGATGTTTGGAGATGTACCGGGAAGGGGGACCAAAGTCCCCACTTTCTCTCCTAATGCGTTTGCTTGTTTACTCTCTGATAAAGAAGGGTCTTTTTCCATTTTAACCACATTACGAATTTTCTTGGGGAATCTATCACCAAGTAGCATATATAAAAAGTACTCCTCAAAGAATACACAGAAATATCAACTACATGTAATATTCAATATATATCTCACTTATATTGTTCATACTTCTCACGACCTCTTCTCTAAGGAAAGAGTCACTGCTAAGAACCAATGCGTTCCGGCCAGCAGTGGAAGTCTCATGTTGGTGATTTTAATTATCCCAAATAAAAGAGCCCGATTCTGTATTATAAACTAAACTGATCGAGAGGAATTTACTGCATCTCCCTTCCTGTGTCCATTTCTAGCCAAATATGCTGAATCAATTGGATTCAAGAATGATCTGGGCTTAGCCCAGGGCTAGATGTTTAAAGAGTGAAGCGCAAATATAAAATAGAATGACGGCTATTTATTGTTTCAGAAAATTTTCCTGCTACCTTGAAATAGAGACTAACTCACAATAATTATATCTGCCTTCGCACCCTCTTTGTTGAGGGCAGAAACATATGCCCCGAAAAATAAGCACAGCACTTACCCTGTGAAACAGACCTTATCTCCTAATAAAACATCTTTCATTCTTTGTGCTTAATAAATCCTCTGGGCTTAATATGCTACTGTCCTGTAAAACTGACAATAATATTATCAATCAAGAAAAATAAACAGTGAGAGACAAAACTCATTTTCATTTCTTAATAGCAGGGCATAGAATGCAATGTCGTGTTGGTTTTGGTAGAAGACCCAGGCTGTGGTGGAAATTCATCAAGTTATCCATGAAATGGGATAAAAGTAATGGAAAAAAGGTTTTCATTAGCAGCCTCTGGTGTCCGACACTTTATTTATTCCTGGCTTTGCCCCTCAGAATTACCTAGAAAATAAACTGCAGGTCGTTTTTAAATATCAGTGTCTTAGCTATTTCAGTTTACATTAACCCCACATCTTCTTTCTGTTTTATACAGCAACGTAGCAGCTTGAAGCAATTACCCGAGGTGTGATTTGCAGTGACGTTTAATTTATCCGCCGCAGAATGCTTGCACTTGACAGCAGTAGGCAAACCTTTTTGTTTCCACAATTTCAGAAACACCACAATGGCCAGGAATGAGAGCGTGCCCGGCCCTTTGGAGAGGAAAACCGAACGGGGCACCTGAGAACCACAGTTTTATAGCTTGAACTTGCATCTATAAAGTCACAGGCAGCAACACAGCGTGGCTGGTGTTTCTGAAAAGCGCCATGTGTGTCCACGGGGTGATCTAACCACAGTCCTGAGTGATTTACTCTCAAAATAAGAAAACAAATTTAACTTATTATATTTAAAACATCTTGAAGTTAAAATCAGTCCGTTTGAACGCCCTCTTTTGCGAGCTACAAGAGCCATGCCAGTGCTCGGTTGGCCGGTGTGGCTATTTCTCCAGGGGCCGGCCGGCTGCCTCGGACCTGGTTCAATGCCCAGTAACTTCGCTTGGGTGCCAGAGGTGCTGGGTCGCATCTCGCTGCCCGCTGGACATTTGCGTGTTCTCAGAAACACTCATCAGCACTGGCCCGGGATGCAGTTAAGCTATTCAGAAGCAGCTTAGCCCTGGCGGGTCCCCGTTGTAAGATCGATCAGGCGGGACAGGAACTCTCAGTTCAAAGTATATTATTCTTTATGACGAAGGGAAGGTCTTGGGTGGGTGAGAGGGTGGGTGGTGGTGGGGTAACCTGGGGGGCCTTGAGGTGTGTGGACGTGGCTGAGGGAAGGGGGCGCCGTTCCCAGCATGGTGCGTCCCCACGTATGCTTCGGGGGTTCCTCCCCGGCTTTCTCACATGCACACGCTAATGGAAACTCCACTCTGTGGCTCTGCACTGGCCTCGGTCTCCTCTCCCAGACGTGGGGAAGTGGCCAGGACCCTGGCAGGAGGCTGAGGCAGGAGCAGCCCCTTCCTTGCTTGACCCCTATTTTTCTGAACTCAACCGTTTATTTTTGGTGTCTTACAAATGGTTGCTTCATGAATTCTTAGCTGTTTGTTGTTGTTTGAGCTGGGAGGCTAAAAGTGGTCTCTGTAATTCCATTTTTACTAAAAGCAAAACATTCTTAGAGGCCAACCTGTGCTTTGACAGAGATCTTGCTCCCAAAACCCTGGAAGTGAAACACTCCCACTGAGGCCCGATTTAAAAGACACATTTGTTTGAAATTCAGCCACTTGATCACACATTGTAGATTCAGCGACCAAGATGGGGACGTGATTTGTCACCCCATGAGACATCACCGGACCGCGTGGATTGTGAGCAAGTAGCAGCCCGCAGCAGTCTGCTCTCCTGATACACGCACCAGCCTGGATTTTTTAATCAGAACTCCCCATTCGCAACTTCCAAGGTCATCAAGGTCATCTGTTCGGGTAGACAAAGTCTCTACCTGTCCTGAAAGACAAGCAAGGCAAAGCCAGTGACAGCACTAACTAGAACAATTAGCAGGGTCAGTAATGCGCACAAATACGAGCCGCAGGGCGAAGAGCTGTAAAATCCCCGTCGTCTCCGACGGAGCCAGTGAGTGTGGGAAGCGTCCTGTCTCTTCGCCCACTTCGGGTGCTGCAGAGGACCCTGGAGAGGTTCCGCCGGCGGGCTGCGGTCCCTCACTCGTCCGGGCGCAGAGGCGGGATTCGAGCGAGGCCCTTTCCGTGGGCAGAGTGCACAGCGGCAATTTCTGCTCGGTTCCGCCTCCCTGGGTGAGGAGCTCCTCGGGCTAGGAAACTGCTTCACCCAGCTTCCTCCTTCACCCTGTGTTTGCATACGTGTCTCAGCCGCGCTCTCAGTGGCATGTGGAAGTCTGTCCTAAGGAGCCACAAGCGAGCGATAGACTGACACCAGAGTCAGCGTTTCCTGGACATCCTGCAGCGTGAACAGCGTGTGGAGCCCGGAGGTCACAGGTGCGCCCCCATAATCCCTGCACGCCAGGGAAATTGCTCCGGCAAAATAGGCCCCGTAAATATTGGCTAGGGCTGTCCCCACGGAGCAGGGTCCGGTAGCACCTCCCAGCCAGTGCCCCAGTCTGCGCTCCCCGGAGACAGAGCCAATAACACGTACGGAGACATATGAAGGCAGACTCATCCCGGAAATTGGTTTGCACCATTAAGGAGGCCACGAAGTCTGATGAAATCTGGAGGCGGGAGAATCAGGAAAGCGCCAGCGTCAGGGACCTGAGGACTGGAGGAAAGAGAGCGGGAGGGGCGGAAGGAGGCGGCAGGCTTCAGGGCCACGTCTTTCCGGAGAGCTCTTGTGCTCACTGACCCAGTGTACATTAGTGCAGGTGACGCCTGGATTCACCCCTGGACTGGGGGACCCTAAATCCCTTTACAAGTCCCTCCGTGGAATAATCTCCTCGGACAGCCCCGAGTAACACTACAGAGAACTCTGCCCAGAATGTTGGCATCAAGTGCTTCCCAGGAAGGCCTACCCACCCCCACACAGCACCCATACCCATCTGGACCCTGCCATTATTGTAAAAATCAGTTTTGCCATTCAAGATTGAATTATACCCCAGAAAGCCTGACTTTGAAACACTTTTAAACATCCATGTAGAAAAGCTGAAACAGCAGAGAGGTCAGTGGGTCCATCCTGTTACGTGATCAGTGAGGATCACTAAGCCCACACACGTTTACTAAGCGCATATTCTCTGCCTGGTGCTGTCCTGGGCACCGCGGGCTCCACCAGGGTTGTGATGGGCAGAGGACAGTCCAGGAGCTCACAAACACACTAACCATGGCGCTGGGATGACATAAAAGTACGCTCCTCTCAGAGGCTACAGGGGAGCCTACAGAAGAGAAGCAGGGTTAAAATATTGTTAAATAGCCAGGCGTGGTGGCTCACGCCTGTCATCCCAGCACTCGGGAGGCAGAGACAGGAGGATTGCTGAGTTCGAGGCTTGCCTGGGCTACATAATGAGCTCAGGGCCAGCCTGAACTACAAAGCGAGACCCTGTCTCAAAAAAAAAAATATTGTTAAATAGGCTTGTAAGAAATCCAACTTCTGCACTCTAAGCTCGTTCTCCCCATCTGAAATATGTGGTCACATGCACAACACACACAAATGCACACACACACACACACACGTTCACACACATTTCAAAGCATATAGCAGTCATCTAAGAGCTGCTGAAAAATCTTTTTCATAGCCAGTTAAAGCCTGCTTTTCTTGATCAATCTACTTTTAACGTATTTCTTCGTCTGTTCAGCGTGCAACTTCTTGTCCTCAAAATGTCTCCGAACACATGAAACCACAAGCAGTTTCTTTGCTTCTCTGCGCCCCATGGAAACTGCCAACACATTGGCGGGTACAGAAATGCAGGTGCAAATAAAGACAATCCTTGCTCGAGCGCTGGCTGACAGGCCATGGAGACCCTGGCTCTATAGGTGCCAGCAGGGCCTGGCGTGCACAGGAAGCCTTCGGCGGAGGCCGCCTCTCCAGGAAGATCTTCCGACATCCCCAGCACAAAGGTGAGAGCAAACAGGCCCGGGCAGGGGTGAGTCACGGCCGCAGACCGTGGTGGGGTTGATGCTATCGTGGACACGTGTGGCCAGGAGGGCGACGTCAAAGCGTGGTGCCCGCGCAGCACCAGCACCGCGTAGGAGAGGCCTGGCGGAGACTCCGGACCCAGTGGTACCACCGGCACCGCCTCACAGACGCCCGGCCTTGTGCTGCACGCAGCTCCAGCATCACCTCACGGAACCCCCTCAAGAGCCGGAGGGCGGGCGGCCCTGTCCCCTCTCCACACACAGGGACGCCCGCGAGGCCTGGTATGTGGAGAAGCCCCGACAGCCCCGGCTCACACATGCTGCAGCACTTGGGGCAAGAACGCCTCGTGTCCCTCGCTGTCCAGTTCTTGATTAAAAATAAAATATGTGCATGATGAGCTGCTTTTTCCAGAAGCCCAGAGGAAGGGAAGGGTCTTTCGTGGGCACCGTGGCCCCTCCTTAGACATGTTTCCATTACGCTGGGGGAAGCCAGCCGTGGTCACGGTCGGGCGTCACCTAGGAAACCTGGCACCGCTGTTCTCCGGGGATTTTCTCTGACTCCACAAAAGAGCTTTCCAGGGGCCTCCTTTGCTGACTGAGACAAGTCCCGGGAGTGAGCGTTTATTAGAACAAATAACGGCACTGCTCCCCTCTGCATAATAAAATAGGTCAGGAGCTCCAGATGCTCGCTGCAGGGCTACATTTCTCCAGCAGGTATTCCTGTGATTTGAACACGGAAAGGGTAGAAGTGTGAGTCTGGCTGCAGAGGCTACAGGGTCAGCAGGGGTGACTGCCCTTTTCCACGGCTCCAGAGATGAGATGATCTTATGCAGAGAAATTTCAAAATAGCTGAGACATCAATGCATCTTTCACCCACCTTGTTCTGTAGCAAGAGGACAGGTCACCTGTACTTAGGGAAGAGGACTCCGAGGCACAGTTCCAGTGTCTGGCATTCTCCCTGTGCCCTCCGGCCCCGGAAGTGGAGAATCTGAGGGCTGCTCTTGATGCGGCTGGCACCTGCTCTGCTCCAGCCTGAAAGGTTTGGCCCACGTGGCTTAAAGAAAGGACAGTTCAGAGACTGAGAAAAACAGGAATAAAATCCAGACCCACACTGGTTCTCAGCCCTGCGGTCGCTGGGATGTGGAGACGGGTACAGTCCCATCTTGCCTCCGCACGTGGAGACACAGCCAGCAAGGAGAAACTTCTCGAGGCTTCTGGAGACGAAGGCCAACACGTGCGACTTCACCGCTGCTCTAACCACAGGGCACTAGCAGACAGGACACAAAACGATTTCTTTTCAAATGACTTCTGTTGGGTAGAATGGAACTTAGCGAACAGTCCAATTTACCATCCTTGTTTCTGAATAAAAAGATTAGTGTTAAGTTTGATGGTAAAACCAGCATCAAGTATGTTGTCTGCATGTCTCCTTTCAGCTTGAGTTGTGTTTTTGGAAGAAACAATAAATTCAGACTGACCTCTGAACTCCAGGACGAATATGAACAGATTCATTTGAAAGCTCATTTCATTATGCAACCAACTAAAAATTTTTCCTTCATTGACCAACCAGAAATTTTGGGTTTTAAAATGTCTTTTATTTTCACTCATTTAAAATTACCAAGTCATATTAATTTAATATGTGCTGTGCTTTGCATAGTTAAATATTGGTTACATTAAGATTATTTTTACCTACAACAAAGGTATAAATATAGTTAAAAAAGAGTAAGCTCAAGATTATATTTAAAGAATCATCTGGGGAAGAGTCTTTGGGGCATAAACCATAGAAACCCGTTTGTGTGGATCTGTGAAAACCCTTACTACCAACATCAATTTCCTTGATGACCTCAGGCCAATATCTTCTTAAATACCATCACTTTGCCCACAGGCACAAACATAAAATGTATTCCCAGGGGCCGGAGGGTTAGCTCAGTGGTTCCGGCGCCTCCCTCGCGAGCGCAAGGTCCTGAGTTCGATCCCCGGTAACCACATATAATGCTGGGTGTGGAGACACACCCACAAGCAATCAACACCGCATACCACAATGCCGGACGTGGTGGCTCACGCCTGTAATCCCAGCACTCGGGAGGCAGAGACAGGAGGATTGCTGAGTTCGCGGCGGCTTGCCTGGGCACCATAGTGAGCTC
>PVIC010055786.1:0-11138 GCA_004025085.1 Thryonomys swinderianus
AGGACCTTGCACTTGCGAGTCAGGAGCCGGAACCACTGAGCTAAATCTCCGGCCCCTGCCACCCCAATTTCTGATTTTTTCATAATTAGTGATTCATGCTGTTTCATGGCATATCATTTTCTTGTGTCCCTCAGTATAATTTTTTTTTTCTTGAGTACTGGTGATAGAACTAAGGACCTTACTGTGCTAGGCAAGCCCTCAGGTTTCTTGTTTGTTTTTGTTTTCCAGTATCAGGAATCAAACTTGCCAGGCAGGCACAGTACCATTGAACTACATCCCTGACCCTCAGGTTTTTATATAGGAACTCACAATTTTGATTTTTGCTATATCTTTTAGGCATGTTTTCAATGTTTTTAGAAATATTATTTTTCTCTCTTTTGTTTTTCTTACAGCTTTACATGAGACTTGACATCAGTTCTTTGCTCATTTTTAAAGAAATCACTGTTCTTGACATTGTAGAAGAAGGTATAGTTTAGGCGAGTGTTTTCTAACTTCATAGGGCTCCTGCCTTATACAGTGTTAAAAAAATACAGAAGCTTTGAGAAGCATGTGAAGAATTGGTCAACATCACTGGTCATTCCAGAGATGCAGATGAAAACAACACTAAGATTTCATCTCCACAAAGAATGGCTGCTATCTCGAAATTAGCCAGCAACAAATGCTGGTAAGGCTGTGGAGAAAAAGGAACCCTTCTCCACTGTTGGTGGGAATGTAGACTGATACAACCTCTGTGGAAGTCATTGTGGAGATTCCTAAAAAAAAAAAAAAACTAGGATTAGAGGTTCCATTTGACCCTGCTATTGCCCTGCTAGGGATATACACAAAAGAATTAAAAGAATTATATCATAGTGACATATATGCACCCATGTTCATAGCAGCTCAGTTTGTGATAGCTCAATCTTGGAAACAACCCAAGTGCCCACTCACCTGGAGAGTGAATAAAGATGTGGGTTTTTTTTAATAAAATGGATTATTACTCTTCCTTAAAGAATGATAAGTTTGAGTCAAATATACTCAAATGGACGTACCTTCAGGACATACTCAAGTGAAATAAACAGGTCACAGATATGTAAATATCTTATCTGTTCTGTGGAATGAGAAACTGAAGATGTTAGTGGGTTCTAGAATGTATGATGGATATTGTGAAATAGAAAGTATTCAAAGGGAAATATGGAGGAGTGAGTAATGAGGGGTAAAGAAAAACTGAGATGTAATAAAAGGGAAACAAAACAAGTATTTAGAGGGTGGGGGATTGTGGGTAGGGGAATGGGAAAAAATGAGAATTAAATTGTGTCATATGCTGGTACAGATTCCTAATATTGAGTGTGATCATGATGTGTATATATACAGTGTACCAATAAAGATTAAAATAAACTTTAAAAAGTATATAAATATATATATAAGCTTTGTTTTCTGGTAGTGGGGAGCGAACTCAGGATCTTGTGCTTGTGAGGTGGGTGCAGAACCACTGAGCTACATCTCCAGCCAGGATAGAAGCTTTAAAAGAGGAAAAAAATATAGCCGCTTACTTCATGAAATTTCTTGGCTCTGTCCTCCCCTTTTCTTGTACATGCTTCTTTTTTGTCTGTGTTCTTTCTTTTATTCTCATAATTTTCTTTTCACTGTAGGTTCATGACCTTTAGGCAAGCTCTGCCTGGTCAATTGTAGAACATTATGGATCTTGGGTCGTCAGATCTCTTTCATATCTGACGGAAGACACCTTGAGATTTTGGACTGAACTCCTGTTGAATGAGTCAGAGCCACTTCTTGATGTCTGCCACTTTCTCAAATTGGCCTGCATTCTTTCCACTAAATGCTTGTTGGTTTATCTTATTCTTAGATCTTAAAGGAAACCCTATGCTTTCAGAACCCCACACGCTGATCCTCCTGAGATCTTGTGGCTCTTGGTGGTTGGTCTTCACCTGCTAGTATTTTGGAGTTTGTGAAGTTCTTCTTACCTAGGCTTTTGTTTTGTTTTATAGCTGTTGTCCATGGAATTTTTTCTGCTTTTATATGAAAATGGGGAAACTCAAAAACTATGCTGCTGTGCCGGGCGTGGTGGCTCACGCCTGTAATCCCAGCACTCGGGAGGCAGAGAAAGGAGGATTGCTGAGTTGGAAGCTTGCCTAGGCTACTTAGTGAGCTCAGAGCCAGTCTGAACTACAACGCGAGACCCTGTCTCAAAAAAAAAAAAAAAAAAAAAAAACTATGCTGCTGCCATTATTGCCATCTTCCAAAATTTTTTTGTGGGTTAATTTAGGTTTCTCTGGTGTCTCAGTGCTGGTCATTCTTCATTTCTTTATTGATCTCTTAAGTTTTCTGCAAGATACTTAACCATGACGAATTCAGATACTTTGCCTCCTATCTTTGAGTCATCTGAGTTTTTCAACTAGAATGTTAAGGTTAATATTTCTCCCAGTAACTGCTCTCTTTATTCTTAAAATAATGTAAATTTCAATGTACAAAATTTCAGTATTTTCTTTTATGGGCACTACAGTTTACATCCCATTTCATATCTCCAACATTGTGAACATACTTTATTAACTTCTAGAAACTTTGAACTGAAATCAGTAGTTACTCTAAGACTGTTCTTGCAAGCCAAATACAGCTTCCTAGCACAGTGTCATCTAGTATACAGATCATGCTTTTACCATTGTTCTGCATTGCCAGTTTTATCATAAATCAGATACCCATGTATGAACAAATCATTTTCAGGACTCTGTTCCACTAGTATATTTTTCTCTGATTCTGCCAGTGTAATTATACTATAACTTTATTGTAAGACAGTGTCTGGGCGTGTAAAAGATCTTTTATTTTTCTTTCTGAAATACTTTGTATTTTCCTGTGAATTCTGAACTCAGGTAGTATTTGTGGAATTCTAAATTCTGGTCAACATTGTATTAAATAATTTGGAGAGAATGGCTAGCTCTCCCAAGAATGTGACATGTCTGTATGTTTATTTAATCTTCATTTCTCTCAATTGTTTTGGAATTTTCTGTATAGAACTCTTTATGTCTGCTATTATGTTTATTCATTGGTATTTGATGGGTTTTGATGCAACTCTAGATAATACACTTAACTAATTTTCTAATTTATCCTAATGTACTACTTGTTTGCTGGCCTTCTATACAGAGAATTTAGATCCATTCATTCACTTTTGCATAACAGTAACTATATAGTTACATGTGCAAATATGTGCAGTTGTGTCCTGTGGGACCAATTGAGTATAAATGCTTAAGAGTTTATTGTTTAAATTTTATTGGTAGTTCACATAGAATTGACTTTCGTGTGCACTCTGAGGAGTAGACCAAAACCCTCTTCCCCTATAGATGTCCAGTTGACCTCACAACATTTAAAGTGACTGGTCTTTCTCCCTGCTGGACTGCAGTGGCGCTCTTGTTTTGGTGTGGATGACTGAAAGTAGGCAAGTATTTTTTCTAAGCACTTTATTCTGCTTTCAAAATCTTATCTTGGCAAGGCCATAATCTTATCATCTCCTTAATTAATGGCAATTTTATTTTACTTTTAAGCCAGTATTTTATCTCTTTTTATTGCCCACCCTTCTTATTGCAACCTCCTGACAGTGTTAAGAAACTAGTAACTCCCCAGACTGAGGAAGCAAAACTGTTCATTGTTCACTGCTAGGCGTTAGGCAAGTTTAGTCTTGCACTAAACTTGATGCCGAATATTAATGGTGATTTTGTTCAATCTACAGAAGTAGTTTAGCTGTTTTTCTTATTTATTCAAATAATAGAAGTAACTTTAATTTTGCTATGTGAGAAATATTAGTCTTTCTTATGTTTTTATCAGGTCTTAATAGCAAAGTTATACTGACCTCATAAAATGATCTGGGAGATAATATGTATTGTATTCTCTGAAAGAGTTTTTGTTAATACTAGTTGTACTTTTTTCCTCATACTTAAGACTTCGTGGGGACTTTTCTGAGCTTGCAGTATTCTTTGTGGGAATGTCATTAAATACTGATCTAATTTCTTTATTTCTTAGAGAAATGTTCACATTTTAATGTTACTTTTTGCTTGGTTATGTTAAGTTGCTCCTCAAAGGTTTTATCTATTTCATTCAAAATCCCAAACTACTTTATACATGTTATCTTCCTGTAGAATTTGTAGTTATGTCTTTTACATTCTGATAATGGAAATGTGTGTGTTTCTTATCTCTTTTTTCTTTTATAGAGTTTTATCAGTGTCAGTTTTCTTTTTGCTTGGATTTTCCTCAGTTGTATGTTTATACTGTTGTGTTGATTTCTGTTCTTGGAATTTCTGGTCTTGGAAAATCCAACTTTTTGCTTGGATTTTCCTCAGTTGTATATTTATACTGTTGTGTTGATTTCTGTTCTTGGAATTTTCTTCTACTTTTTTTTCCCCTTGGGATTTTCTGTTTACTTTTATGGATTTAACTTACTATACTTCTCTAGCTGCTTGAGATCAAACCTTTGATTGTTGATTTTCAGTTGTTTTCTTCCCTAAAATTGCTTTTAGAACTATAAATTGCCACATAAGCATTTTGTTAGCCCCATCGTGCAATACTGATGTATTTTGTTTTTTAAATTTTTGTTCTTTCTCTTGACTTTTTTTTTCCCAGATCTCTAGTGCTTTTTTCTGTGGTGCCCAGGATTCTGTTTGTAAATTTCAGTGTTGTTGACATTCTCATTACAATTGTTTGTTCATCTTTTCTTCTGCTCTTTTGATTTATAGTCATTTCTATATCCTGTCAAGTAATTCCAGTATCTGAATCACATGAGTTAGGGAGTGAGGAAAGAGGGAGGGAGTAGGGGGAGAGAAAGAGACAGAGTGTGTGTGTGTGTGTGTGTGTTGTAGGGGCCCTCAGATTTTTTTCTACTTGATCTTAACCAAAAGGCCAAAAAGCAATTCAAAAAAAATTTGGGGGGCCCCAGAGATTTAGCTCAGTGGTTCCAGCACCTGCCTTGCAAGCGCAAGGTCCCTGGTTCAATCCCCGGTAACCACATACAATATTGGGCATGTTGGCTCACTCCTGTAATCCCAGCACTCAGGAGGCAGAGGGAGGAGGATTGCTGAGTTTGAGGCTTGCCTGGGCTACATAGTGCGCTCAGAGCCAGCCTCAATTACAAAGCGAGACCCTGTCTCAAAAAGAAAATACTTTTTTGGTTAGATCCCAGGCATTATGGGTGAAAAATTGTAGAGGCTTCAAATCTCTACTCCTCTGTTAAGGGGAGTTGTTAAGGAGTTTGGTCTTGCACGTGCACAGCAGAGACCAACCAAGGAAGGGAGGTGTTACACCGTGGATTTTTAGGAACTCACTTCTTTGTGGTCCTTCTTGTTGCTTACCACTCAACTACATTTTGGGGTGGGGGTTGGCATCCCCCAGCTGTGACCTCTGACTCTGCAGCCCATTGAAACTTTTGCTTCTGTCCTGACTCCCTTTTCTTGCCTATGTGATTTGGGAGATGCTTTTGCTTGGAGGGAAAAAAATCCAAGATGTGGCTTATCCTTCTTTGCTTCTCATTTTCCAAGGCTCAGAGCCTATGACTCTTGCCTGCTGAGTTTTCTCCACTGTCTTTAAAGATTTGTTTTATCTATTTGGTCTAAACATGCTTTTATGTGAAAGGCTCACGCATTGATCTGATGCAGACCACTTTGTCATAACCAGTCTGTAAAATAAGGTTAATAATATTGTCAGTTGTGGTGGATTAACTAATGGACAATTTGGAATGCCCAGCTGAACTGAATCAGCATGGTTTTGGGTGTGGAAGACCCCCATGAGGATTGTTGCCAGTGGCCTAAGAAAAGAACTAGAGAGGAAATTCATATGCTCTTAATTTCTTGGAGAAGCTTACCAAGGCTGGTTTTCCTGATGCTAACTTGGCTGTACTCGTAGGAGGAGGAGCTCACTATCACTGGGAATGGCTGCTCTTCTGTCAGAGGAGCTCTGATCCTTGCTTTGAGCATTGCTTCCTGCCTCCAAGTGTAGTGGCACAGCTCCTTCACCCCAACCAGTGAGACTTTCCAAGCTTCTGCCACTGGCCATTGGGGCTTCTCAATGCAGATCCCCTGGCACTTGCATAAGACATTGCTGCAGGCCTTGGGACATTGCCTCGGCTTGGATTCTTGAGGTCTTTAGTGTGTGGACAGACCTTTTGTCCTCCTCTGCATGTGACTTTTTGGGTGAATATTATAAAGTAATCCTGTAAATTATGTGTCTTCTTATAAACCTAATCCTTTGCAGACTACAACACCAGTCTCACAGGGTTGTGAAGATTATGGACAACTTGGGCAAGAAAAGTGCTTAGAAAAGCAGCTCAGGTGTAGCATCTTCACTTTAGCTTGTTTTATTTTTTACTTCTGTTCTCTTGAACGAGACTGAGGACATTCTAGTCCAGCTGACATTATAATCACCCCCTTAATATCTGCACATAACCTTCATAATAATTGTTTTACTTTTTGTGTGTGTGTGTGGCACTGGTGATCGAACTTCACAATAATTTTTGTGTCATTGGCTCTCTAAAAGTAAGGGCCCTACTTAATTTTCTGTGCTGTAGATTGTTTCTGTAATTCCACCTGTATTACACTGGGTGGCATTTAAAACAGAAATTTACTTTTTCATGGCTATGAAGGTAGAAATCTGAGAAGATGCCTACATGGTTGGGTTTTAATGAGCACTGTTTCCAGGTCACAGCACCTCATTGCTGAGCCCTCACATGAGGGAAAGAAAGCAAACTCTTGTGATGTGTCTTCTTCTAAAATTGCTAAATCATTATGGGGACCCCACCCTAGGCCTCTTCAATCTGATTACCTCTCAGAGACCCTATCTGAAATTACTATCACATTGTGGCGCTAGGACTTCAACATAGGAATTTGGGGACAGAGGACATAATTCAGTCTAGAGTATCACCCTTTTCTCTCTGAGTCGATGTCTCTTTCTTTTTTTCTTTCTCTCCCTTCTTTCCTTCCTTCCTTTCTTTTCTTTTTTCTCTCTTTCTCTCTCTCTTTTTTTTTTTTTAACTAAGACAGGGTCTTGCTTTGTAGATCAGGCTAGCCCTGAGCTCACTGTATAGCCAGGCTGGCTTGAATTCACAACAGTCTTCCTGCCTCTGCCTCCGTGCTGGGATTACAGGTGTGAGCCACCATGCCTGGCAATGTAGTATGTGGCACCTGGGATGAACTCGGAACCTTGTACTTGCATGCAGATGCCAGAAACACTGAGCTAAATCCCTGGCCCAGTTGACCTTTCTAATGGAGGGTGTATTTTTCAGTAAAAGTTTGATCCCATCCTGGGTGATTTAGCTATATAGCAATATTTAAGAGGATATGGCTCAGTATGAAGACCCTATGTTCAATTCGCTTTTTAGTGGTAGTTTGTAATAGTACTCAAGAGGCTAGGCAGGAGGATCTTGAGTTTAAAGCCAGTCAGGCCTAGCTAGTGAATGAGACCTTGTTTCAAAAAAACTGAGAAATAATAATTTTAGCCATCAGCAAATTTATTAATATTGATTGATTCATTCATTGTGATGGGTTTTTCTTTTCTTTTCTTTCTTTTTTGACACAGGGTCTCGTTTTGTAGTTCAGGCTGGCCCTAAGTTTACTGTGTAGCCCAGGCAAGCCTCAATTTAGCAATCCTGCCTCTGCCTCCTGAGTGCTGGGATTACAGGCATAAGTCACTACACCTGGCCATTGTGGTGCTTTTTTGAGACAGGTTATCACCATGTAGATCAGGCTAGCCTTGAACATGCAATAATTCTCTTGCCTCACTTCACCTCCTAAATGCTAGGATTATAGGTATCTGCCACCACCTTTTCAGATACTCTCCTACACCATTGCTTCTATTCTCTTTATAGAACTTCTGTCAGACATGTGTTAGAATGTTTCTTCTGTGACTTTTTGCCAAGGTCTTCCTGTATTTCCCAGGCAGGTCTGGAACCTCTGGACTCAGTTGTCTTATCTCAGCCTCCTCATTGCTGAAACTATAGCCATGCAGGTAGCTGGGACTGGCTCTTTGGTGACTTATCATCTCTTAGCATTTTAAAGAAATTAATGTATAATTTATGTAGAGTGAAATGAGCAAATATCAGGGGTACAATTTGATCAAATTTTTTTCCAATTTTGTCCATTTTGACAGATGCAGTCATTAATCTACAACTTCATCACCTTCTAGAGTATTTTTGATTTCCCACAAGTTTTCTCTCTCTTTCTCTCCCTCTCTCTCTCTCTTTCTTTGAGGTAGCGTCTCGCTCTATAGTTCAGGTGGTCCTAAGTTCACTGTGTTGCCCAGGCTAGCCTTGAACTTACAGCAATCCTCTTGTTTGTGCCTCCCAAGAGTCCTAGGATTATAGGAGTGAGCCACCACACCCAGCATAGTGATTTGTGGTGCCAGGATCAAACTCAGGCAGACATCAGAACCACTAAGCTAAATCCCTGGTCCTCTCATTTTCTTACTGGTCATCTCTCCTTCCTCAGAACAGTTTTTGTTTTTGTTTTTTGAGATAGGGTCTCCCTTTGTAGTCCAGGCTGGCTCTGAGCTCACTATGTAGCCCAGGCAAGCCTCGAACTCAGCAAATCCTCCTGTCTCCGCCTCCTGAGTGCTGGGATTACAGGCGTGAGCCACCACGCCCGGCACTGGCACTGTGCTATGTGGTATTGATTGTTGGTGGGCGTGAGTCTCCATGCCCAACATTGTATGTGGTCACCAGGGATTGAACTCAGAACCTTGCACTTGCAAGGCAGGCGCCAGAACCACTGAGCTAACCCTCCGGCCCCTTCAGAACAGTTTTTAATTTGTCATTATAAATCATATTTTCCTCTTCTAGAACTTCAAGGGAATGAATTGTCAGACCATGGGGTTATATGCTCAATATCTGAGTGCTTTACCAGCATGTGCCAATCTCTGGATTTAATCCCTAGCATTGTGGAAAGAAAGAAGGGAGCTAGGAGGATGGGAGGAAAGGAATGGAATTCTAGTCCACTTTTCTCCCCTAATAGACATAGTTTTTGAGGTCCTGTGTATTCCCAGTTGAATACATCTCACAGATAGTTCTCTCCATTTCTCAGTCTTAACCCTCCTCTAATTTGTATATTTCTGTTAACATTCCTAGTCTATGGAGATATAATATCTTGTCCTTTTCTTTTTCATTAGCAATAATCATAGTTAGGCTAAATTTCACTGGCTATGATATTCCTACTATGTAAAGGTTGGCTTTTTTTTTGGTAAGAAAAGAGGGAGGAATTTTTTAAAATTCTATCCAGATCTGTTATTTAGATTAATAATGTTAATGTTTTGCCTTGTTTGTTTGAAATACCTTTAAAAGAGAAAAGATGTGGGGATATGGGAATGGAAAAAATAGAGAGTAAGTTGTGTCACATTCTTGTCTGAATTTTATTTATGTATTTACTGATGTGCAATAAGGTCATTTCCAATTGCTTTTATTGCACTTATTTCTGTAGTAAACATCCTTATCACATTTACTCTTTGGTATACATTTTCCCTGGAAAACAGTCATTTTTAGCTACAGACCTGGAAATGGAATTGCTTACTCATAAGGAATGCCCGTTAATTTTTTTTTTTTTTTTGAGACAGGGTCTCGCTTTGTAGTTCAGGCTGGCTCTGCACTCACTATGTAGTCTAGGCAAGCTTCGAACTCAGCAATCCTCCTGTCTCTGCCTCCCCAGTGCTGGGATTAAAGGCATGAGCCACCATGCCCGGCACTGTGGTATGTGGTATTGATTGCTAGTGGGCGTGAGTCTTCCACACCTAGCATTGTATGTGGTTACTGGGGATCGAACTCAGGATCTTGTGCTTGCGAGGCAGGCACCGGAACCACTGAGCTAACCCTCTGGCCCTGCACTTAAATGTTTTTTGAGTGTGTGTGAATCACCTGTTCATATTCTTAGCCCAGGTTTTTTTTAATCTGTGTGTGAGTTCTGTATGAGCACTTTGCTCCTCAATATATACATTAAAATTTTCATTGCCGTATGTTTTGACTTTGTGTTTCCTTAAAGTATGTTTTCAGCATATGCATGAAATGCTTCTTTGGCCAGATATGTGGAAATAATTTTTTTTTTCTTGAGACAGGGTCTCACTTTATAGTTCAAGCTGGCCTTGAGCTCACTATGTAGCCAGGCGAGCCTCGGACCCAGCAGTTCTCCTGCCTGTGCCTCCCTAGTGCTGGGATGAGAGGCATGAGCCACCCCCGCTCCCAGCACTGTGGTATACAGTGCTGATTGCTGATGGATGTGAGTCACCATGCCCAGTATTGTTCTATGTGGTTCCTGGGGATCGAACCAGGGACCTTGTGCTGGGCTAGGTAGGCGCCGGAACCACTGAGCTAAATCTCCAGCCCAGAATTTTCTTTTTTGAGGTATTGGGGATCAGTGGAAAGAATTTTAATACTTTGTTACTTGGAATGTTCCTCTTTTCTTCTTTTTTCAGACCCTTTGGACAAATGGCCACCATGTTGAGATATTAGCTGTCACATATGAGTATGCCCATATTGGAAAATGGCAGAGGGAAATAACAACGAAGAGGTAATACACTTGAACAGTTTTCACTGCCACAGGGGACAAGGTAAGCTGTTTGTTCTCACTTTCTCTTGTCCCTTGCTCCTTTTTCATTTAATATTACAGGTAATATCTTCTTTAAAATGAAGCATTATGTTCTGTGTAGATTTCAGAGACATTGATCGCTTCTCGGCCTTTTGGCTAAGATCAAGTATAGATTTCAGAGACATTGAGTTTTTAGATGATGTACATCAGGCATGAAAGGACATGTCAGACTAGAATTGTGTCAGATGATGATACCTGCAGCATAAATGAAATTGAAGAATCACCTCTCCCAAGTAGATTAATTTAGCTAGAAAATAAGATGAGAGTGTGCAGTCTTTGGGTCTGAAGAGGTGGGCCCGTGGAAGAGGGTCAGTTCTGATTTTTTTTTTTTTTTCCTTTTTTGAGCCAGGGTCTCGCTTTGTAGTTCATGTTGGCTCTGAGCTCACTATGTAGTCCAGGCAAGCCTCGAACTCAGCAATCCTCCTGTCTCTGCCTCCTGCGTGCTGGGATTACAGGCGTGAGCCACCACGCCCAGCACTGTGGTATGTGGTATTGATTGCTGGTGGGCATGAGTCACCTTGCCCAGCATTGTATGTGGTTACC
>PVIC010055787.1:0-11098 GCA_004025085.1 Thryonomys swinderianus
TTTTTTTTTTTTTTTTGAGACAGGGTCTTGCTTTGTAGTTCAGGCTGGATCTCACCTCAGTATGTAGCCCAAGCAAGCCTGGAACTCAGCAATTCCCCAGCCTCTGCCTCCAGAGTGCTGGGATTACAGGCATGAGCCACCACGCCCAGCACTGTGGTATGTAGTATTGATGGTTGGTGGGCGTGAGTCACCACACCCAGCATTGTATGTGGTTTCTGGGAGATCAAACTCAGGGCCTTGTGCTTGCGAGGCAGGCGCTGGAACCACTGAGCTAAATCTCTGGCCCTGAAATGACATTTTAAAATGGTTGATTTACTAAACTGAGATATTAAGGGGATTAATCTATGTTTTGCTTTTCCTCTTACCAAGCTCTTTTTTCTTCCTTTAAATATTATTCATGTGATTACATAGGTAAGACATTCACCAGTATAAAATTTTAAATGATGAAATAGTGTACTTTGCAAAGTAGGGCTCCCTACTTACTCTGGCCACAATTCCCCTCCATAGAGCCATTCTTCCCAGAAATAGTCTGTGCAGATACCAGATTCAAGGCTAATGCATGTATGGACGTATGCATTTGCATGCACATTTTTCTTCACAGTGACAGCATTCTTGATGCATGACTCTTGACTTTTGTTTGTGTAATTTATTCAGTTTCCACCATTGGGGGATAGTTCATGTTAGAATATTGGGCTGCCCCTTTTGTTTTGTTTTAAATGCTTGTATTGTACTGCACTTCATTGTGAACTGTGTAGTCTTCAAATGATAGATTCTTACCCTCAGCTTTTGCCTGTTTTTTCTTGTTCAGTGATGTAATGACTTGATACATAAATCTTTGCACGAATGTAAAATACACACAGACTATGACTCTAGAAAGTAAATTATTGAGGCTTTTGATGTCTTAGTCAACTCCAAACCTCCTCCCTTGACTCCCCGTCATCCTTTCCAGTGTGGTTATATCAAATGCCAAAAGCTCATGCTTACATTATTGTGTCTATCATATACTGTTCACCACTAAACCAGGTAGTGTATCATAATCATGGCTTCTTCCATGTAGTAGCTGCTTTTCCTTGCATTAGTGATCGCTGATCCAGGCTGAGGGGACTTGGGAGATGATGTTCAAAGGATACAAAGCTGCAGTTAGAAGGAATACACTTTCCTTTTTAAGCCTTTGAGATATATTTCACAATGTGCTTTGTACCCATAATTATATACAACTAATTTATCAATTTATAATTATAAAATAAAAATTTTAGAAACTAATTATTCTCATCATTGGCCAATTGCTTAATTTTCTACATAGAGATTTTTTTTTTCCCCAAGAAGGCCTCTGACAGATTTGGCAAACCCTTGGTAATAATTTTCCTTCAAATTCTCAAATATGTCAAATAATTTCCACTTCTGTTCCTTTTTTTAGATGCTTCTTTTTTATGCTTGCAAAGCTTTTTGTGGCTATTGCTTGCTAGGTATGGTAGACATTACTGTGGTAAGATAATTTTTCTCAGAATGTCTAGTGTTGCTCTATCTAGAATTCTGTCTTCTATTGAAAAGTCTGATGCCAGTAAGATAGCTGGTCTGGAGGAGGTCTGTGACTTGTTTTTTCCTTCTGGAAGACTTTAGGATGTTGTCTGTATTGCTAGAATTGAGGTTGATGTGCTTTATGGCATGTGGTAGAGACAGCTGTGACACTGTTAAAAAGCATGTCTTCTCTCCACCACGTAGAGTGGACTCAAGAAGCCTGGTCTGGTCTAGCACAGTGTTCCCAGGCTGCTTGAGCAGAACTGATGTGTATCAGTTCAGGTGGGGTGGTGGAGTTGAGGCATCGATTTGGGGTGAGGGCCAAGGATACATGTGGCTCATGGTAGACCAGTACCAGAGGAGTCAAGGGACAGAGGAAGCAAGGTCCATGCTTATCTTCCCACTTGATCCCCAGTTTCTCCCCCACACACTCCGCCCCTGCCCAGTGAGCCCAGGCCTGCCCTCTAGAGAGAGCTAACCTATGTCTTCCTTACATCCCCTTTCCAGAGTTTGATTTCTAATCATTTTTCTTATTATTTTTAGGATAAGTGAGTTGGTTGTCACTCACTCATTTCCCACCTTCCAAACATGTATCAAAATTATATTTGCCAATTATCATGAATTATGAATTATGCTACTTTCTCCACCTTTAATTGTTGCTCCTGTAGAGTGTGGGAGGTTTGGGGAGCAAAACAGGTTCCCAGGGCTGCTGGACAAATTACCATAAAATGAGTGGCTTAAAGCAACAGAAATTTATTGTGTTAAGTTCTGTAAGGCAGATGCCTGCAATCAGCTTCAGCAGCTCCAAACAAAGGTACAAGCAGGTCTGAGTCCCTGCGATGCTTAGGGGAAAGTCTCCCTCTTGCCTCCTGCAGCTTCTGGAGGTTACTGTAACTCTTGGTTTGTGGTCCTATGACTCCCATTTCTGCTGCAATGATCACATCTCTTCCTCCTCTTGGTCTGGGTCAAACCTATCCTCACTCCTTCCTCTAAGGATACTTGTGACTGCACTGAGACCCACAGGATAAGCTTCCATCTGAAGAGCCTTACCTGAGTCACATGTATGGAGTCTGCCACACAAATTACACCAGCAGTTTCTGGAAACTGGGGTGCAGGCAGTTTTTAGCCTATTCCAAGGGAGAGGAGATAAAAGCATAAGGTCAGTCCATAATATGTAATCGGGATCTATCCACATTTTTTTCCTAGTACTTTTGGATTTCTTTTAATGTGTTTAAATCTTTGACACATTGCAATTTACTTTGGAATGAAGCTTCCCTCAAGTTCAAAGACCAGTTATTAAGTTTTTTGTCTTTTTTCTTTTCCCTATCAAGTTGAAATAAAGGCAACAAGCTCTTTCATGTGCATGTGTGCATGTATGTACATATGTGTGTGTTTTGAGCCAGGGTCTCACTACGTAGTTTAGGCTGGTTTTGAACTCACTGTATAGCCCATGGTGGCTTCAAATTCACAGCAATCTTCCTCTTCAGTCTCCTAAGTGCTGAGATTACAGGTGTGTACCACGCAAGGTGACTAAAAAAAAAAAGGATCAAATGGAATTTCTTTAGATTTTTAAAAAACCTCCATACTAGCTTACATTGCCACTAATAATATAGACAGACCCCCCACCAGCATTTGATTTCTCAATTACAGCAATTCTTTTTTGGGATAGCATTGGTTACACTGAATTTCTGTAAAAGGTTGAATATTGTTTCATGTATTTATTGGCCATTTCTATTTTCTTTTTTTGAGTACCAGGGATCAAACTTGGGCCCTAGGCTTCCAAGATAAACACGGTACCACTTGAGCTAAATCCTCAACCCAGGCCATTTGTATTTCATCTGAGAAATGTCTATTCATTCTGGTTGCCCACTATTTGGTTGGGTCTTTTATTTTGGGGCATTCTAATTTTTTTCAGTTCTTCTTTTTTTTTCCTATTACTAGAAGTTGAACTCAGGACCTTTTACTTGCCAGGCAGGCATGGCACCACCAAGCTACATTTTCAGCCCTTGAGGTCTCTATGTATTCTATGTGTTAGTTTGCTGTCAGAGAAATAGCTTGAAAAACCTTTCCCACTCTGTAGGTTCACTCAGTTCTTTCCTTTGCTGTGTAGAGGTCTTTTAATTTGATGTGATTCCATTTGTCAATATTCTATACTATTTCTTGTACCATAGGGATTCTGTCTAGAAAGTCCTTGTCTATGCCTGTAAGAATTTTACCTATTTACTTTTCCACAGATTGTTTTTCCAAAAGGACTAAAATCATCATAACACAGCAATACATGCCCTTCCATGTTTATAGCAGCACAAATTTATAGTAGCTGTATCTTGGAAATGGTCTACATGCCCATCAATTAATGAATGGATAAAGAAAATGGGAGGACTTTTGTGCCATAAAAAAGGCTAAACTTGAGTCTTTTGTAGGATTATGGCTGCTCCTTGAGACCATAATTTTTTTTTTTTTTTGAGACAGGGTCTCGCTTTGTAGTTCAGGCTAGCTCTGAGCTCACTATGTAGCCCAGGCAAGCCTTGAACTCAGCAATCCTCCTGTCTCTGCCTCCCAAGTGCTGGGATTATAGGCGTGAGCCACCACGCCCGGCGAGACCATAATGTTAAGTGAAATAAATCAGACACACAAGCATAAATGTGTGTTGTGTGGTTTCTTCTTCTTTTTTTTTTTGAAACAGAGTCTCGCTTTGTAGTTCAGGCTGGCCCTGAGCTCACTATGTAGCCCAGGCAAGCCTTGAACTCAGCAACCCTCCTGCATCTGCCTCCCAAGTGCTGGGATTACAGGCATGAGCCACCATGCCTGGCACTGTGGTATGTGGTACTGATTGCTGGTGGGTGTGAGTCACCACACCTAGCACTGTTGTATGTGGTTACCTGGGATAGAACCAGGGATTTTGTGCTTGCTATACAGGCGTGGAACCAGTGAGCTAAATCTCTTGCTCTGCATGTTTTATTCTTAGATGAGAAACCGAAAATACAAATAAAGAGAAAAATAAAAGATAGATAATAGGAAGTAGGGAAATCTTTTTTAAGTGGGAAGTGGAATAAAATAGAGGGAGGGGCAGGAAGAGGAGAGGGAAGAGGATAAAGAAGGAATTAAAGTGTGCCTGTCCATTCCTCTATGTGAGGAATGTAAACATTATGTACTATATGCTGTACTAATAAAAATAGATAAATAGGGCTGGAGATTTAGCTCAGTAGTTCCAGTGCCTGCCTAGAAAGCTCAAGGTGCCTGGTTCCATCTGGTAAGCACATACAGCAATACCGGGTGTGGCCACTCAAACCCACCAGCAATCAGTACCACATACCACAGTGCTGGGCGTGGTGGCTCATGCCTATAATCCCAGCATTTGGGAGGCAGAGGCAGGAGGGTTGCTGAGTTTGAGGTTTGCCTGGGCTACATAGTGAGCTCAGACCCAGCCCGAACTACAAAGCGAGACCCTGTCTCAAAAAAAAAAAAAATTATTTCTGAAAACTTCAGATTTCAACCTGGATGTTTTATTTCTATCCTTGTTAGTTTTTTTTTTTAATGTAAGCTTTCATGCTGCTGTTGTGTTGCTTAGGCCGGCACTGAACTCTTGTGTTCAAACAGTCCTTTGGGTCAGTCTCCTGTGCATGGGACAACAGATGAACACCAGAGTACGGGGTTTACTTTCAGTCTTAATTCACATGAATAGGAGTAACTGAATTTGAATCATATTTTTGTCCCAATCCTCATGTATGAAGCGGCTCCTCAATTTCACAACACTCTATTTCTTTTATACGTGGGTCACTTTCATTTGGCTTTGTTCTCTTCCACTCCCAGACTTCCCACCTCACGTTCACATAAACACGTGTTCCTGGTATCATGGTCTTCATGAGAGAATCTAGATGTCTCTGCATTCTACTTTGTTACTTTTCATACTTTTTAGTCTCCTGCTTTAAGTTTGACTCTATGTTTGTCCCACACCAGTTCTTCTGTCATGATACAAGGTCCTAATTCTAACTTTCCATTTTTGGGGTATGCCACAGGAAGAAGAGAGTGAGGTGAAAGGAAGCTCTGAACAAAGTATGAAGAAGAAAGAAGTGAGCAATGATAAATGTGACCATCATCTATACCTAAAACACACTAATAAACTCAGTAAAGGGGGATAAAAGAAAGAAGTAAAAGACTTTTTTAGCTATGTGTTTTTTATTCATGTGTTTGCAGTTTATTATGATTACATTCATTTGTGGAGAGCTGGTATGTGTACATTATACATATTATTTTTTATTCTTTTCTTTTGTCCTTTCCATTCCCTCCATCTGTTTGTCTCCTTCTGTTTTGCAAAAGTTCTGTTTTCTATTTCCTATTATCTACCTTTTATTTTGCTCTTTAATTTATTTATACCTAAGGTTTCTTATATAAGAGAAGCCATGTGATATTTAAGCCCATGTGTCTCACTTATTTACTTAAGATTATGGTCTCAAGGTACATTCATTTTTTTTACTAATGACCCAAATTTACCCTTTTTTATGGGTTAGTACTCTATCATGCATAAATACATTTTCTTTATTTATTCACAACTTGATGGACATATAGTCTGTTTCCAAGATTTAACTATTATGGGTTAGTACTCTATCATGCATAAATACATTTTCTTTATTTATTCACATCTGGATGGACATATAGTCTGTTTCCAAGATTTAACTATTATGTGTTAGTACTCTATCATGCATAAATATATTTTCTTTATTCACATCTTGATGGACATATAGTCTGTTTCCAAGATTTAACTATTATGAATTGTGCTTCTATAAGCATGGGTATGCATGTATCACTATGATATGTTTCCTTTAGCTCTTTTGGGAAGATATCTGAAAGTAGAATAGCTGGGTCAAATGGAAATCTAATTTTAGTTTTTTGAGGAATATCCATACTAATTTCCATAGTTGATATCCAGAGCTGTTTTAATTAGCATTTCTTACTAACCAGAGATGGTAAACATTTTCATGTATTTATTAGTGATTTGTACTTTTTCTGAGACTAATTTCAGTGACCCTTTATTTTTTGAGACAGGGTCTCACTTTGTGGTTCAGGTTGGGCCTGAGCTCACTATGTAGCCCGGAGAAGCCTTGAACTCAGCAATCCTCCTGTCTCTGCCTCCCAAATGCTATGATTAAAGGCGTGAGCTACCATGCTCAGCATTGTGGTGTGTGGTACTGATTGCTGATAGGTGTGAGTCACCAGGCCTGGTATTATTGTATGTGGTTACTGGGGATTGAACTCAGGATTTTATGCTTGCTAGGCAGGTGCTGGAACCACTGAGCTAAATCCCCAGTCCATCAGTTGCCCTTTTTTTTTTTTTGAGACAGGGTCTTGCTTTGTAATTCAGGCTGGCTCTGAGCTCACTATGTAGCCTAGGCAAGCTTCAAACTCAGCAATCCTCCTGTCTCTGCCTCCCAAGTGCTGGGACCACAGGCATGAGCCACCACGCCTGGCACTGTGGTATGTGGTATTAATGGTTGGTGGGCGTGAGTCTCCACACCCAGCACGGTATGTGGTTACCGGGATTGAACTCAGGACCTTGTGCTTGTGAGGCAGGCGCTGGAACCACTGAGGTAACCCTCTGGCCCCATCAGTTGCCCATTTTTGACTAAGTTTTTATTGGAGGGTGTCTAATTTTTCTGAATTCTTTATTTATTCTAGACATTAGTCCTCTGCCTGAGAGTGGGTCCCAAAGATTTTTTCCTATTCTATAGGTTGTCTCTTCACCTTGTTTGTTCTTTCTTTTGCTGAGCAGAAGCTTTTTAATTTAATATGATCCCATTTGTTGATGCTCATTGCTCTTTCTTGTGCAACTAGAGTACTGTTCAGAAAGTCCTCACCTACACCCTACACCTATGTTTTCAAGAATTTGACCTATTCGAGCTTACATCAGGTTTTAATATTCAGGCCATTGATCCATTTTGATTTTAGTTTAGTACATAGCGAGAGATATGAGTCTTGAGTCAATATTCTGCAGGTGTACAGTGAATTTTCCCAGCACTGTTTATTAAAGAGGCTCTTTCTTCCAGCTCATGTTTTTGTCCTCTTTGTTAAAGATCAGAGAGTTGAATGTGCCTGGGGTTGTTTCTGTATTCTCTGTTCTGTTCTTTTCTATTGATCCAGATGTCTGTTTTTATGCCAGTAGAGGAGAAAGATTTTAAAGAAAGACCTTGCATTTTCTCCTTTAAAATTTGAACCTAATAATAAGAAGCATATTTAATTCTGAGTTACATGGAATGCCTGATACATGAGCCAGCGACAAAGCAATAACCTAAGTTTTGGCTACAATCACTTTTTTCCCCAGCTCCTCTTTTTTTTTTTTTTCTGATACAGGGTCTCACTTTGTAGTTCAGGCTGGTCCTGAGCTCACTACGTACCCCAGGCAAGCCTCAAACTCAGCAATCCTTCTGCCTCTGCCTCCTGAGTGCTTGGATTACAGGTGTGAGCCACCATGCTGGGCATTGTGGTATGTGGTACTGATTCCTGGTAGGTGTGAGTCACCACACCTGGGATTGTTGTATGTGGTAACCGGGATAGAACCAGGGACCTTGCACTTGCTGGGCAGGTGCCGGAACCACTGAGCTAAATCTCCGGCCCAGCTTTTTTTTTTTTTTTTGTCTTGTGAAACTTTAGCATATTTAACTTTTGCTTGGTTTTCAAAAATGTTTGTTTTTGAGAGCTACTAAGATGAATGGAGGAATTTCAGAATCAGAAAAGACCTAGTTACATGGCTTCATTACATGACCTTAGAAAAGTTATTCAATCTCAAGGTTTAGTTTTTCCATAGTAAATGTTTATCTTATCGGAGGTCAATGAGACACTGTATCTAAAAACGTTAGCATAGTGCCTGACACTTTAAGCAACCCAGACATCAGAAAGGAAGGGTAAATTAGTCGAGGAGGTCAGGGCAAGCTTCACTGCACCCTGAAGAATGAGAATAAGCCACGGGTGCCAAGAGTTGTTGAAGTCAGAGGAAAGTGGGTCACTGACGTGGAGATTGAGTTCTACTTGTTGTCCAAGGCCAGCAGTGCAAGGTTCCACCTTGTCTTATTATGGCCTGTGCCCTTCTGCAGCCCTACACATCAACCTAAACTCACCTCCTTGCATGGATCCTAAATGCTCCTGTCTGTTCATGGTATTTTATGTCACTTAACCTAGCTCCAGTTTAAACACAGCTCTCTGCCCACCACATGTCTGCGACCATGGAGGACAGTGGAGTAGCCTACTGCCTCCTTGACTTCGCTTTGGCCTAAATGTTGGGAGGCCCACCCTCCCCATTCATATGTTGAGACTTAATCCCCAGTGTCATAGTATGAAGCAATGGAGCTTTGGGGAGGAAGTTATGAGGGCTGTGCCCTCGCGAATGAGATTACACAATACCTTTATAGAACAGACTGGAGACAGCATGTTTGCCTTAGCTGCCCTTCAGCAAAATGAGGATGCAGAAAGAGGGATGGTCCAGGGCTCGGAGTATAGCTCTCTAGTAGAGTGCCTAACTGTGGCATGCATGAAGCTCTAGGTTCAAATCCCAGAACTGGGAAGAAAAAATAAAAAAGGTTCCATTTGTGAGCACTTGGAATCTGCTGGTTCCTTGAACTTAGACTCTTCAATCTCAAGAACTGTAAGAAATCAATTTTCTGTCAGTTATGAGTTACTGAGTCTAAGATATTTCAGTATAGCAGCCTGAATGCACTAAAACAACCATCTGACCCCCCCTTTCTAGTCACAGAGGTCCTTCTGTGGCTCTGCAGTCACACAGGCTGCTCGCTCCAGCCTGCTGAGGGGAGAGGATGGAGCTCTGCCTCCCCAGGGGAGCAGGAGAGGGACGGACATGGGAATCCCAGCGACCCTTGCCACATTCTGCACCCCAACACAACAGCCCACCCCTCTAACACAACTCTTGTCTCTCTAGAAAGGTGTCCTTATTCAGTCAAATCCACCACACCTGTTTGAAAAATAAAGGGTGCAGGTGAGTCTTTTGTACATTCAAAAAACAAATCCTTTGGGTTCAGATTAAAATTACATTTCTTGGTCTTTCTATGTACAGCTCTGCTCTTTACTAGTCCATTTCCTTCTCATTCTCCCCCTCAGACTGGGTGAACTCTGCCAGCCAGGCCCAGTGGACTGTTAGGGGTTCAAGATTGCTAGTTTGAATCTCCTTTTCTGCAAGTGGCCAGTGACTATTTTCTTTATACTCTGGCTCCATCTAGAGGATTAAAATAACCAGAGCTACCTAAATTTATTCACTTTGCTTGCAATTTTTAAATTGGACAAGACTCTAATATAATAGATCCTCCCTTAAAATTAGTATCTAGGTCTCCTTAGATTTTTATAGGGAAATAGTATAAACTAGAAAGCTTATAAATAATATTTTTTCCTCACAGTTCTAGAAACTCCAAAGTCCAAGGTCAGGAGGGCAAATGATCCTGTACCTGCTCTGTCATAGATGGCAATTTTTTGTTTGCCCTCACCTAATGCAAGGAGCAGAGAGCTACCTGGCTCCTCTTTTATAAGGGCAGTAACCCAGGCCGGAGATTTTAGTTCAGTGGTTCCAGCGCCTGCCTAGCAAGCCAAAGGTCCCTGATTTGATCTGGGTAATCACATACAACAAAACCGGGCATGGTGACTCATGCCCACCAGCAACCAGTACCACATACCACAGAGCCAGGCATGGTGGTTCACATCTGTAATCCCAGCATTTGGGAGGCAGAGGCAGGAGGACTGCCAAGTTTGAGGCTTGCCTGGACTACATGGTGATCTCAAGGCTAGCCTGAAGTACCTGTCTCAAAAAAAAAAAAATGTCAGTAACCCATTCACAGAACTCTGACCTGTTCTTGAGTCATCTCCCAAAGAGGATAACATTATCAACTCTGGGAGAAGGATTTCAACACGGGAAGGGGATGGTTGGACACACACATTCACTCCAAAGGTGTTATATTCAATTTTGTCTCTTTCAAACTGTCTGCTCTATTTTTTGGACATAAAGAGTTTAAATGACATTTTTTTCATACATACTGAATACATTTTCTTTCTTGGAGGGAAGCTTCAGGGTCCCTTAGTACTGTAGCCATACTTTGGGCTAGTTCCTTAATAGTAATGATTTACAAGTTCATTCATGTCATGGATTCTCAATTGTTGTCTTCAACATGCAAGAATTGCCTTTCTGAAGGACTTTCCATTCATAATGTTTATGATTAACAGGATCACTGGAAATGATGTCAGTCTTGGGTTCCAAGAGAAGATACAGTTTATATAACTTTCCAGGGCCTTGTCTACCTTATCTCAGGGAAATCTGGTCAATCAGGTCACTTATCTACTTCTAATATTTGGAATTATATCTCTGGATATTTTACTTTGACTCTTAAATCCAGGGATGCATTTCTTCAGTTCATTAATGTTTCAACCAGTAGTAACTAAATAACTATTCTAGTCATAACACTGATTTGGGCATTGGAAATAAATTAAAGCTGTTATCCTTCTAGAGCATATATTCTGAGAGGTTGCTATGGGGACAGACAATAAACAAGTAAATATAGATTGTGTGAGATAACTGATAGAAGCTCTGGGT
>PVIC010055788.1:0-11150 GCA_004025085.1 Thryonomys swinderianus
CACCAGTGAGCCCTCTTCCTTTCTCTCCCTCGCTCTCTCTCTTTCTCTCTCCCCTCACCAGTAATAACCACACAGTTTAGTCAGGGATTGTGGAAATGTAGCATGTGTGCCGTATTGCATAACTTCTATACCTGTGACAGACATCACCAATCAATCGTGGTTTTCTGCACATCCACTACCCAACCCCTGCATGCCCTCAGGTTCACTAGCCACTTGTTTCAACCAACTCATAGTATCTGTACCGTCCTATAGCTCCATGCCTCCTCCAGAAAGAAACTCCCATTGTGGAACCATCCAGAGAGCAAGAAATAGATACCAAAAGTCAGGATGGTCAGAAACATATCCTGTAAACTGTCACTGATCCTTCCCAAACTGGTTCAATAGTCACAGAAACCTAGAGGCATCCTCAGACATTTTCTTACTCAGGGACCCAGAAACCCATTAAAATTTAATCTCAATTTGCATTTGAGATCAAATGTATGTGCCAGTCACACACATGAACCAATGGGAACGTTCTAAAACCAGACAATGTTGCAGGATGAGTTAGGTTACAAAGATCTCTCTTCCACTTCCTCCCTGATCCCTGGAAAATTCCTAAAATAAATACAGAATCCCAACTGAAGGACCACACCAGGTAAGACTAAGAACCCCCCAAAACTGCTTCACAGATGTGCTGAGCTAGTAAAACCCACTCTCCAGGTTCCATGGTCCTGGCTAGTGAAAGCCTATTAATCCACCTCCTGCTTTACATTGAGCACATCTTACAAAAATAAAACTTACAACCTGTCACATTACATTACATCAAAGCATGATGTAACATCATAATTCTTTAAAAGCGTTGGTTTAATTTATGGTGCTCCATTATGCCTCAGAAAGCTTGATTTCCCCCTGAGTACCAATAAATGTTGACAGTGATTGTTTATCCCCCAACTTTGGCAGACTAAAGCACATCAAAAGTTGGCCAAAACCAGGCAGCTAGCCACTACTGAGGAGTCCCTAGGGCGCACTTCTGTCTCAAGACCTCCAAAGGGCCAACTCCTAAGGCCCTGCACTATCCAACATGGCTGCCACTATCCAACATGGCTGCCACTATCCAACATGGCCACCACTAACCAAGATGGCAATGAGAGTGTGACCTATGACTAGACCAAAAGTTCAACATTGCAAATGTAAAGTAGAATACATCCCAGATTTTGAAGACTTAGCTCCCCAAAACTGTATCTCTCATTAATAATTCTATATTGATTAAATATTTGAAATAATTTAGGATGTACTGACTTTAAAATATATTGTTAATGGGCTGGGGATGTAGTTCAGTGGCACCATGCCTGCCTCGCAAGCTCAAGGTCCTAAATTCAATCCCTACTACCATAAAAAAAAGAAAATAAAATAAAAGTTACATATACACATAAATTATTTTTGCTTTTTTTACTTTTTTAATAGGGCTGCTAGAAAATTCTAAACTATATCGGTGTCTTGCATGATTCCTTTTGTCCATTTTGCTATAGAATAACCCATTATTTCCATGAGCAGTGAGATCAAGCAGTTGACTATCATAAATGAAAAAATGCTTAAGGTTCTTTCTTGGGTTCAGATAAGTGATTACATTGCCATGATCAGTAACAAAATTATGAAATTTTTATTTCTGCATTCAAAACTATTAACTAAACACACTGTGTATAGCAAATTCTTTTCTAAGCACTGAGAAAAACACAGTGGTGAAAAAAAAGTAAACCCTCTCTTCATGGAACTCACATCTTAGGGCGGAGATGAACAATAAATACAGTAGAAAGTGCTATGATGATAATAAATCTGAGAAAGGGTCTGGGCATATGTGGTCTCAAGGCAGCTGTCAGGAAACTAGGAATAGCCAGTCAATGCTGTCTAAGTTTATAAATAAAGTTTTGTTGAAACAGCTACACCTATCGCTTATCCCTGACAGGAAGCTCAGAGACAGGTTAGTCAACAAGTTCCAGAGCTGGCAAATGACTTCCTGCAGTGTTAACTGAACTCCTCCCCAAGTGCTGGGCACAGTGTTCTTTGTCTCAAAGACAGAAGGAGAGACTTTCTGAGGTTGGGTGGTGCCAGGGCTTCGTCACACTCTACATAAGGGGTAGACAAGGCAAATCTAGCCTATTTTGTGTAGCCCACAGGCTACAAATGGTGTTCACATTTTAAAATGGCTGGAAAAAAAGAAACTTTAAAAGCAATTTTTTTTTTTTTTTTGAGACAGGGTCTCCCTTTGTAGTTCAGGCTGGCTCTGAGCTCACTATGTAGTCCAGGCAAGCCTCGAACTCAGCAATCCTCCTACCTCTGCCTCTGGAGTGCTGGGATTACAGGCGTGAGCCACCACGCCCGGCTTAAAAGCAATATTTTATTAGGTGAAAATTATATGCAATTCAAATTTTAACATCACAAATAAAGCCCTTGCTGCCTCAGGGCGGCTCACAGCATCGCCTCTGGCCAGCAGCCCCGCCCCTCCAGGCAGGACGGCCCCTTTGTCACAGCTCTTCTGAAAAGCCTGTCTTCCCTTCTTCCTGCTTGGGGACACAATATGATGCAGCGTCATACCTCCAATCTCTTTCCCTTGCGTCCCAAGCTTTCTCCACTGGCTGCATCACACCCCACTTGTTTTTTGGTGGTACCAGGGATCGAACTTGGGCCCTTCTGCTTCCAAGGTAGGTGCGGTACCACTTCAGCTAAATCCCCAGCCCACACTCCACTTGTTTCATTGTTACTTTCCTCAGGTAGGGATATTTCTCTCTCAGCTCTCTCTTTCTTTCTCTTTTTTAATTCCTAGCACCAAGAACAGGATACAAAGGCGCCACGTAATAAACTCTGGCTGAATGACTGAATTCGCGTGGTGACTTGCTGAAGGAATAAACAAGTGACTGATACCAAAAAAATTTTTAAGTATACTTCAATGAATTTGTCTTGCATGGAACTGAACATGAAACACTGTCACCTGTTACAGTCTGGACAGCTAAGTGGAGAGAGACAGATTTTACAATCTAATGAACAACTTGGATTACTGAAAATATTCTACCTTCCATATTTAGACTTAAAGGATAAAATCTCCCGTACTCTTCACCTCAGTGGCCCATTTGAGTAGCCTGAAGGTTCTCAAAAGTCTGCCTCCACTGAGACGCATTTCTGAAATCATTGTTCCTATTCCCATTTTTTCCAAATTAATTAGCAGTCCTGCTTGCTGGATCTTCTGATGAGCACCCGCAAACCTGTATTTCCCCGTGAGTTGTAAGGCCCCAGAACAAAGAAAGTGGAAGGGATGTGGTATCCACTTAAAGTATGCACAGCTCCGCTACGCCAGTCTAGGATCTCAATCCAGGAGGGTTGGAACCTCATTTTTAACTTGAAGTAGCTTGAAGACCTGGACATTTCTCGCTGGGAACCTGATCCTCTCCTAATCTTCCCATTTTATGGATGAAAATAGAGGGCACAAGTACTCTCGCCTTTCGGCATAAGGCAGTAACTGCCTTGCTAGACCCCAGCCAGTGCTGAAGTCTCTCCAGGGAGCAGGCAGCCTGTGGTTTCAGTGACAGGTCCGCTCGCCCTGGCTCAAGAACAAAAGATGTGTGGCCAATGAAAACTTGAAGTAGATTGGATCTGGTGCAGCTAGATTTGGGCGCTCAACCAGCACTCTCAGGACGTACTTGTGCCCCTGCTCGGGGTTCTGCTTCCTCCTGAGTTACCTTCATTGTCATTCACACTCAAGCCTCCTGCTGACCAGACAGCCCACTAACACTCAGAGTGTACTGTCCCACACAACAGAGCACCCGCTCCCATTGGTTCCTGTGAATACCCTCACCCCCGAGCCAGCCTATGAGCTGGGAGATGCTTCTCGTCTGATTGGCCAGCCCTGACACGCACCGACCCACCCCTGGCACGCCTCCCGCCTCTCTCCACCAGGCCTAAATCCACCCTCACAAGCCAAAGGACCAGGTTCCTCTTTGTCTCTGAAGAAACCTTCTTCCCATTTCCTCCAAACTTCACTTCTTAACAACTCCGAGATTTTCAACATCTCAATTTTTCCCCTTAGCACATCTCAAAGGATTTTCCCAAACAAAGACAATTTGCCTGTCTTGGAGAACTCCTAGTGCCACCTGTCAGGAAAATGTTTTCTTCTTCGTACATTATTTATTTAATTCCTGATTACCTTACCCCAAACAGCAACAAGGAAGTGTGTCTCTTTCTAGTTGTGTAAGCAAATAACCAAAGCAATTATATTTTGCCTAATACTTAAAATGTTTCCATTATGCAGGCTAAAGGGCAGGATACAAGAAAAGCTAAAACGAAAGGACCCTCCCAAAGGAAAAATCAGACAGTTAAAACTCTAGTTCTTCAGATTTCAAAAAAGGGGGGAAGAGTACACAATGCCTCTGTAAACCTTTTTGGTCCAAGGGTACACAGGGAAGGACGATGCTTTATGCCAGGCCACTTCCTCAGGTCCACGTGGTGCACCCTGCTCGTGGTCCGTCCGGGCTGGGGGATCCCTGGTACCTCAGGGGCTCCAGCACCATCCTCTCCAGACAACGCCCCTAACCCAGACCCGACAACCAAGTGTCTCCCAGTATTGTCAAATGTCCCCAGGTTGAGAACCGCAGCTACAGAGCTTCAAAACACAGAATTGAAATCTGCTATTGTGGAGGGTCCCCACTACGAGGACCTGTTTCTGGAGAGACGCCCCGCACACAGCTTTTGGGTCCCTGGGCTGAGCCTGCACGTCAGGAAGCACAGGTGCCTAGCTCCCGTATCTGTGCTCAGGAAGGGCAGGGCGCGGCCAGGCCCAGCTCCAAGCTGGGGTGCAGTGGAAAAGGCCTCCCAGAGAGGCCATGCCACGTTTCACCCCACATCCTCGCTTCCCAGATGTTCTTCTGGCTCCCAGAACAAGAAATCAGGCGGCCTTTAGCTTTACTAAAGTGTGCTTCCAGGTCCGCGTCTGGCGACCTGCCTCTCCCAGAACCTCCCTTGGCTCGCCTGGGCCTCCAAGACGTCCCCAGCCCAGGAGCCATTTCAACTCCAAATCCTCCGTCCACCAGGAATATGGCTGATCCCGCTGAGCCACGCTTCCCCTCGGACGGGGGAGGTGCCCACAAGGTGCCCCTGGAGGCGGCAGGAAGCCCGCGCCCTGGCCGCCCTGGCTGCCCTGGCCGCCCTGGCGCGCAGGGCATCGACCTCTGAGAACGCGGCGGCGCCTCGGCTCCTTACCGCCCCCTGGAGGAAGTCCTGCGGAAGCGCTCCATCTGCCACAGTCGGCGGGGAAACAGCGCGGCGCCCGAGGGTGTAAAGCACAGATTGATTCGCTGGATCCCGGAAAGGAAAGACGAGGCTGCCAGACCTTCCGTTACCGCCTCGCACCTGGGCTCGCAGGACCGGCTCGCGCCTTGACGCGGTCGTAATTTTGCCAATGCCTGGTCCCCCCGCCAGCGCGCTGATTTCACACCAGCAGCTGAATCCAATTCCGATCTTCTGCAAAGCGACCGTGGACCGTATTTCAAACCGGAACTCGCAGGTTTGTGCCAATGTCTTCTCCGGCCTTGTTTCCTGGCCGGACAGCGGTCATCTCTACCAAGATGGCTCTTTTAGGGTCTCAAGAAAAACAGATCTGCGTGAGAAACTGATTTAATTCATGTTTGCATGAGGTTTCAATGGGTAAGATCTTTCCAGCCGTGTTCAACCCATAATAACCTTTTTCCCCCTTTAAAATAAACAGCTTAAAAAAAAAAAGCTTTGGCTATTGTTTTGATGAAGACTTTCCTGTTACATTTATATGTACATTCGAATGAGAGCCTCAGCACCAGATGAAAGGGAACTTTCCCTACCAAAGTCCTGAAAAAGTTATCCTGGGTCTAACTCGTGTGTCTAAGCACACAACAGAATCCAAAAAAAGGAACTTTGATAAGTTTATGCTTGGAGACATACATTGAACAGAAAATCTTGCAGGTTTAATCAGAACTTTCAAATCATTGTTTCCATTATGACAGGCAACAGCAAAAAAAAAAAAAAAAAAAACAATGCTGAATGTTTACACCTAATGGCTTTGCCCTTTGCCAGACAAATCCTTTCAGCTATGGCAGAGTAACATAATTTTTATGGGCTCAGGAAGAGAGTGCACACTGCCCCCTACTGGTGATACGTCTTCATAATGGGGGCTGTGGAATACATATTGCTACAAAAGGCAGATCAATAATACTACAGACTCATCCTGTACGTGGTTATCTTAACTATTTCTATTTTTCCCCACTCTTTCGACAAGGAAATAAGGTATTTGATCCTTCCCTTTGTTAGCAACAGCTGTGAGAACTAGTTTGCCAAAATGGAAACAGGTCAACATAATACTTAAAATATTCCAACTCCCTCAATGCAAAACAATGCATTCGAATTACAGGCACAGACTCTGAATGAAATAATGTCTTACTGCAGGGTAAAACACATTTCTACCTTTGTTAGAACTGTCAGTGAAGAAGCCTTCTCAGGTATTAGAACTTTTCTGATTTAAAAGTTAATGAAGGAAGGAAACAGAAGAATGAAAGAAAGAAGGAAGAAAGAAAAAAAAGAGAAAAACAGTGGAAAGGGAGGGAACTAGGAGAGGGAAAGAGGATTTGGGGGTCTGAGAGATGTTTAGCTTGAATTTTCAAAGGTATTTTTAAGTGAAGACAAATTTACCCCAAATCTTCCTGAAAGCCTATACTGGTTCCTTTTTGACCTCTAAAAACTGCACTATTCTGATTCACAAAATTAGAGACACCTCCCAGTTTCTCAGCTTCCCAACAGCAAAGATGGGAAATGCTGAAGGAGACAGAAGCGAGTTCACTGTCACAGCAAAGCTCCAGGAAGTGGATCTAAGCGGGAGGTGTTGATCTGTGGAAATGTAAATATCATTTCTAAATATAGCCTTGGGAAGCCAGAGAATCAGCATTTCTGTTGATGAAACACCTTCAGGAAGTAGCGTGTGCGAGGGACGCTTCTTCCTGACACATGGGAGCGCCACGCATCTTCCCCTGCGGCTCTGCCTCCTGCGCGGCTCTAAGAGCCGCAGCCTGGCGCCCAGAGCCCTGCTGCTCCCAATTCCCCTCACCTCACCGTACTTCCTGCGCCTCGCCCTCCTTATCTTAAAGAATAAAAACTAAGATCTCATCCTGTCTCAGATTCCTTTCTAGCTAGGGACGCTCGTGACCTCACAGTGAAGCCAAAAGACTGAGTCTTACACTGAGCTGTGCGAGTGAATTCATGGTGGGATTCGGGGTCGACGCCAAGACGCAGCTGCGCAGAAAGACCCTGGCCCTGGCCCTGGCCCTGGTCAGTTCTGCAGCCTGGGCTCCTTCGCTCCCCGCCACGCCAGACACCTTCGGGTCTGTGTATGCACCGTCCTCTCTCTCCCTCGCAGCTCTTTCTCACCTTTTCCACCGCAGATGTTTTTAGCATGTTGTAGCAGATGCATGTGTGACCTCCTTGACTATCCAGGGTCTTGGTCCCCCTAGACTTCGGTGTGCTACAGGCGGGCTGAGTGCGTCTAGAAGGGACCCCAGCTTGGTTTCATGCTCTGCTCCAGGCATTGCAGGGCTTTGCCGGATAAAAACCCTATATTCCCACTTTCCTCCGACCCCAGGAACAGTGTGGCCGTCCCTGGTCACATCCTTCTGTTTTCTCCACAAACCAAAATCTGTTCTTTTGTTGTTGTTGTTTTGGGTTTTTTGTTTGTTTTTTGAGGCAGAGTCTCACCATGTAGCTTAGGCTGTTCCTAACTCACTATGTAGCCCAGGCTGCACTTGAACTCATGGCAACCCTCCTGCCTCTGCCTCCCGAGTGCTGGGATGACAGGCATGAGCCACCATATGAGCCCAGCTGTTCATTTCTGACTTATCAGTTTATTGGGGTTTGAGAGGCAGGGAGGGCTGACCTGTTTTCTGCATGAGTGCTGGAAATTGTATCTGTTTTGTTTATTGTATAATCCAGTGCTATTTATAGAATGTTCTGCAATGATGGAAACATCCTGTGTCTTTCACCCCAATCTCTTATTACCCATCAGCCACTTGCAACTACTGAATGTTAGAAAGGTAGCTAGTACAACTGGGGGAGTGGATTCATTTTATTTAATTTTAATTAATGTAAATTAAAACTGAAAGAGCCACAAGTGGCCGATGGCTACACATTAGCCAGATCTAACCCCTAAGGCCTCGTACAGAAACTGATAAATGCACCCAGGATTTCAAAAGACATGTTAAAGATGCTCCGTGGCTGTCACATGGCACCTTAGTCTGTACCAAGGCTGTGTGGAGAGGTATGAATACACAGATGCCTTGGGCCTGTGGCCGAGACCCTGTTCAGCAAGTTGGCAAAAGATCCAGGCATTTGTTGTACCTCAAAGTTTGAAATGCCCTGTGGACAGTTTAAGGAAGCATTCCTTATTCAAATCTCTAACTTTTCCAGGCTCAGATAATACTCAGACAAACACTGCTTCTAGAACAATCTCATTACCCAAAAAAGTCCCAGCCACAACTAGTGACTCTTTTCAAGCAATACCTAGGCCATAAAAATTCAAGGGAGAAAGTGCATTTTGATTATCCTTCAGTGTTATTGTAATGAACTGTGTTTTATTACTTTGACTTTGAGAGATCAATCAACAACTCTTTTTTTCAAAACTCAAATATCATTAGTTAGTAGGGTGTGACAGCGCACACCTACAGTCCCAGCACTTAGGAGGCTGAGCCATGAGGATCACAAGTCTGAAGCCAGTCTAGGCTACATAGACTCTGTCTTTAAAAGGAGAAATTATCAGTTAAATACGTGCAAACAACCCAGCATTAAGAGCATTAGATAAATGCTGGTACTTTATTAAGGAGACATGTAGATCTCAATTGAGAAGTATGGGAGGCAGGGGATGAATAGGAAATTCTTCATTCCTAAATATATAGTGTATCTTTCTTAATGACTTGATATCTCATTCCTCTTTCTCACACACACAGACGTACAAAGGTGTAAAAGCCTGCTGATATCCAGGCTCCTCTTTAGGCACCTTTATCTCCCTCCATTGTCATCCAGCCCTGCACCGGGAGTGCTTTTTCCTCCACTGAGCTACCAAAGACACCTTGCTAATCAACACTGCACACAAGGGCCTAATAGATGGCTCCAGAGCCGGGCCAGGATGCTCAGGAACTTGCTCGGGCCCTGCTGGTGTCCTAGACCACACGACCAACTTTCTGGAGAGTGGCTGAGCCTAGAAAGCAAATTCCGAGCTCTGCTCACTCTGGGAACCATCTGTTAAGGAAACAGATTCAAATGCTGACCTTTTCATCTCTGTCATTTACAGAGATTTCAAACTCTTGCTGCAAAATTTCAACTTTTCAGCCATGAACACACTAAAATTCCTTTTGGGAGACACATTCAGCTTTGAATCGCCTCCTCTTTGGCCTGACAAATGGATTACTGGTCTACCACCCACTGCTGCAAAAACGATTCAAAGGGAGGAAAACACACTGGGCTCTAGGGAATGCTGTGACCAAGTGTGCCCACTCACAATGCCCTACCCACCTCCCAGAGCCTACAGAAATCAACTTGCTGCTTTCCTGGACTTCTCTGCAGCAAACAAAGATGGCCAAAGAGACGTGAAGGGCACCTCTTAGGAAATTTGCCTCTTCTTGTTTCAGAGATGTGCGTGCAGAGAAAGACCCGCTAGGGATCCACTTGTACCCCACCACACCCTCCACCCCAACCTCCAGCTTTGCATGCTCAGGTGCACTGCCTGGAGCTTCTCCAGCATCCTGCAGCCATGAAAGGACATGGCCAAAGGCGAAAAACTACCGGATGGAGAGGGAGGAGCGGATGGTCCAGGGGCCTGGTAGCTTTGCAGAGTGGCCCAGGCAGCCAGCTCTAGTTCCTTCCGGGTTTCTCGCTACATGCCTTATATTAAGGGCCTCCAGAAGCTGAGCTTGGGAGTCCCACCTGGGTGCCAGTCATTGACGGGGGGGAATCCCCAGAAGCTCCAGGAAGAAAGTGGAAAGTGAGGCCAGAAAGGGAAGGAAACAAATACTGTGTTTGCAGAAGCAGGTAACTCTTGTGGACAAGTAGGCTCAGTCCTTCATGACGGGCAAAGGAGCTGGGCACTGACCCACCGCCTCCCACAGCTACTACTGATGGCAGCTCCTGCCACCTGCTCCAGCAGGCACCCTGGGCCCATTAGAAAACCCTCGTGGCCTCAGGTCAGATTGTGCTAATGTCTCGCACCACTTCCACCGACGCTCCCGGTCACTATCTGTCAGTCATCTGTGCTTTGTAGCAAAAGTCTGCAACTGGGCATGCTCTGGAACTAGTCCTCTTGATCACTTGTTCTTCAAATTGCTCTATGATTCCATGCCACTTAAACCACACAAATATGAATGCACTGGCCATGCATCCAGAGTCAGCCAGGCAGCAGTGATCGAACTGGTGTGGGTCCCTGCGCACACAGAGCCAACTCTGCATCAGGGACAACACAGAACAATAATCACCCTCGAGTCTCAGCAGTGATATGCATGCCAGTGACGATGCAGAGGGGAGGGACAGATTGCCATAAACTGAGAACGTGGACTCAGAAGTGTTTGGGAATCAGGAGATGAGAGATGAGAGACAATCAGAAGGACAAAAGAACTATGACGCTAATCACAGCCCCACAGGGAAGGAAGTCCTACGAGTCTGGAAAGCACAAAGGCTCCAATAAGATCTTTCAAACAGAATCTTCTGTAGAAAAAGATGAGAATTTGACCCTCACCCAAAACCATTTCCTGAGGTTTAGTTTGACTGAACAAGACACCGAATCATTATAGGAGCCATCACTGTCTCCAGAAATGAACAAGATGTCAAGGCCAGGGCCGGAGGGTTGGCTCAGTGGTTCCGGCGCCTGCCTCGCAAGTGCAAGGTCCTGAGTTCGATCCCCGGTAACCACATATAATGCTGGGCGTGGAGACTCACGCCCACCAACAATCAACACCGCATACCACAATGCCGGACGTGGTGGCTCACGCCTGTAATTCCAGCACTCGGGAGGCAGGGACAGGAGGATTGCTGAGTTCGCGGCAGCTTGCCTGGGCTCCACAGTGAGCTCAGGGCCAGCCTGAACTACAAAGTGAGACCCTGTCTCAAAAAAAAAAAAAAAA
>PVIC010055789.1:0-11129 GCA_004025085.1 Thryonomys swinderianus
CTCTCTAGTATGTGCTTTGGGTTTGTTTTGCTCCTCTTTTTCTAATTGTCTGAGGTTCATCATTAGATTGTTTATTTCAGTTTGCTCTATTTTCTGAGTGTAGGCATTCACTGCTATGAATTTCCCTCGCAGAACTACTTTCATTGTGTCCCATAAATTCCTGTATGTTGTGCTGGGGTTGTCATTTAATTGTAGAAGCTGTATGATTTCTTCTTTAATTTCTTTTGTGGCCCATTGGTTGGTTAACAGAGTGTTGTTCAATTTCCATGTGTTTGTGAGGATCTTGGAATTTCTTCTGCTATTCAGCTCCAGTTTCAAGGCACTATGGTCTGATAGTAGGCAGGGGATAACTTCGATTCCTTTACATCTACTTAAGCTTGTTCTATGGACTAGAATGTAATCTATTTTGGAGGATCCATGAGCAGCTGAGAAGAAAGTATATTTTTGCTTTGAAGGGTGAAAAATTCTGTAGGCATCTAATAAGTCCATTTGCTCAAAAGTTCGATTTAGCTCAAGTATTTCCTTATTGATTCTTTGTCCAGTTGATCTGTGAATTTGTGACAGGGGAGTATTAAAATCCCCTACTACTATTGTACTCATGGATAACTGGCTTTTCATGTCCAGTAATGTTTGTTTTATATAGTTGGGTGCGTTAGAGTTCAGTGCATAAATATTTATGATATTTCTTTCTCTTGGATAGTTCCTTGTACGAGAATATAGTGACCTTCTTTATCTCTTTTAAAAAGTTTGGGTTTGAAATCTATTTTGTCTGCAAAGAAGATAGCCACTCCTGCTTTTTTGCAGTTTCCTGTGGCATGGAGGATTGTTTTCCAACTTTTTATTTTCAGTCTATGGGTTTCCTTCTGAATTAGGTGTGTTTCCTGTATGCAGCAGATTGTAGGATCTTGCTTCTTGATCCAGTCTGCTACTCTGTGTCTTTTAATTGGCCCATTGAGGCCATTGACATTAATGCTTATGACTGATATGGACATATTCAGAGCTGCCATGTTTCCCTGTTCTCGGTTCTTTTCTTCTTTGCTTTTCCCCTTTTCTATTTAGTTTCTTGTTTGCCCCAATGAATTCACTCTCCTTGGTCTTGTGGGTATGGAATTTTCTGTGTTTTTTTCCAAGATGTTCTTTAGGATGTTTTTGGAGTGCAGGTTTTGTATTTGTGAAGTTTTTCAGGTGTTCTTTATCATGGAAGTATCTTGTTTCCCCGTTTATTCTGAAAGATAGTTTTGCAGGATACAACAGTCTAGGTTGGAGGTTGTTTTTCTGCAATGCTTGAAATACTTCTCTCCAGGCTCTCCTTGCACTGAGTGTTTGTGTTGAAAAGTCTGCTGTGATCCTAATGGGCTTCCCTTTGTAGGTGATTTTCTTCCTTTCTCTCACTGCTTTCATTATTTCATTCTTTTGTTGTACATCTGGAACCTTGATAATTATGTGTCTAGGTGTAGATATTTTTATGTCATGGAGTTTTGGAGTCCGATAGGTCTCATTTATCTGTATGTCTATATCTTTTCCTGTTGTTATCTCTGACAATAGCTTTTTTATGTCTTTTACACTGTCTCCTGCTTACTCAGTGACTCCAATCAGTCTTATGTTATTTTTCTTTGAGTCATCTAGAAGCTGTTGAATTGATTTCTCATGGTCCCTTGCTGTTTTCCATAGATTATACCTTTCCTGCTTGTTGGCTGCTATGCTGTCCTCTAGGTCTGAGATTTGGTTCTCTGCTTCATTCATCCTACTGCGCAAGCTTTTGTTCTCCTTCATCATTCCCTGGAGCTCTGCTTGAAGCTGTTTAAAAGGTTCCATTGCTTCTGCTATCTTGGATTCTATCATCTTGCTGATCTCTTCTTTAATAATATTTTTCACTGTGCACAGTATCCCTGTTTTGATCTCAGAGATGAGTTCTGATTTCCATTTTAGTAGATCCGCTTTAGTTACCATCTCTAAGAGTCCTGGTGTTTGAGTTTCAGTTTGCCCTATTTCCCTTTTCTCTGAATTTCCCTGTGGTGGTGATCTTTGTGTCTGTTTTTTTTGTGTGTTTTCTCATTTCTACTCTTTCGTTGTTATTAATGCTCTTCTTTGTCTGATGACAGGGCAATGTTTGTTGCAGGTGTCTTTATATTATCTGGGGCCCTTTGGATGTGGCACTTTCGTGGGGGGTTCTCCTTGAATCTGTAATGACCCTTGAGAGTTCTCACTTCTGACACATCATGGGAGGTGTTTGAGTAGAACAATCACATCATGTTTGTTACCGTAATACAATAAATGCCAATATCATTATTAAACACAGTAAATAAGATAAAAAGTTTTGTTAAATTCTATTCTGGAGACTTTAAGCTTATGAGTTACCTCCATGTCTATATGCCAGAATTTAGAATTAATCAGCAATGTGTATACAACGTACAGATTGTAAATGTAGCTCCCGAACCCTTTGGGGATAAAAGGTCACTGGGGAATCAGTGAGGTAGGGAGACAGGCGGAGAATGAAACAGGGTTAGCAGATTTACGAAGATCACCTATACCCTAGAACCTCATATATGCCAGCGGGTACTACAGGATAAAAGGGCATATGTACAACAGTACCAACTGTATGCTGTAAGACCGTTGGAGACTTTGCACAGCTTCTTATAATAGTAGAGAAGAAGAAATAGGGCAGTCTAAGAATCTTTTACTGTTGGGTATTGCTTCTGACAGGAAGATAGGAGAGGGTGTGGGGACACGAGGTGAATAGAGGGATCAAGGAGTAGATGGCAAAATAGAAGCTAGATTCCCCCTTTATTTATTTATTTATTTTTATCTTGCCTGTTTTCTCAGTGCGGCTTCAGGAGCAGGCCTCCTGTGGAGGGACGCAGGAGATGGCTCCAGCTCCTCTAGGACCTGGGTCCTCACAAAGCAGCTTCGGGGTGGGGGTGGGGCTGGGCGGAGGCCCTGAACCCTCTGTGGTGCGGTGGCGCCCAGGGTCCGTACCTGACTCCTCATTGCACAGCTCCGGGATACAGTGGGCTGGTGGGTGGCCTTCAGTCCGCCGGAAACGGATGGTGCCCTGTAGCCGAGTCCGAGCCGCTCCCGGGGTACAGTGGGCCGGTGGGCGGCCTTCAGTCTGCCGGAAACGGCCGGCACCCTGCAGCCGAGTCCTCGCAGCTCCCGGGATACAGTGGGCTGGTGGGCTGCCTTCAGTTCACCAGCCACCCACATCATCTTTGTCCAGTCTCCTGTTGATGGACATTTGGGATGTTTCGAAGATTTAGCTATCTCAAACTGACCTTCTATAAACATGGGTGCACATAGGTCACTGTGGTATGATTCATGTATATGCCAAGTAGCGGACAGCAGGGTCAAATGGGACCTTGAGTCCTGGTTCTTTAAGGAGTTTCCACACTGATATCCATAGTGGTTGCATGAGTCTACATTCCCACCAACAGTGGAGAAGGGTTCCTTTCTCCCCACAGCGCCAACAGCATTTCTTGTTGGTTGATTTCTTGATAGCAACCATTCTCTGTAAAGTAAGATGGAATATTATTGTTGTTTTCATTTGCATTTTTTGAATGACCAGTGGTATTGAACATTTCATCATGTGTTTCTTAGCTGCCTTTAGTTCTTCATCTGAAAGATGTCTGTTCATTTTAGTTGCCCATTTCTGAATTGGGTCTTTAAATTTGAGGGAGCTGGCGGGCATGGTGGCTCACGCCTGTAATCCCAGCACTCAGGAGGCAGAGACAGGAGGATTGCTGAGTTTGAGGCTTGCCTGGGCTACATAGTGAGCTCAGGGCCAACCTGAACTACAAAGCTAGACCCTGTCTCAAAAAAAAAAAAATTGAGGGGAGCTGATTTTTTTCAAGTTCTTTGTATACTCTAAATAGTAGTCCTTTGTCTGAGAAATAACTGATAAAAATTCTTCCCTACTGAATAGGTTGTCTTTTTGCTCTGTTGGTGGTTTCTCTTGCTGTGTGGAAGCTTTTTAATAAGATGAAATCCCAATTGTTTCTTTCTGCTAATTCTCTTGCTGCTGAGGTTTTGTTCATAAAATCTTTCCCTATCCTACTGTCTTTATGAGTTGTATCTAACCTATTTTCCAGCAGATTTAGTGTTTCTGTATTAATATTTAGGTCTCACATCTACTTTGATTTCATTTTGATGCAATGAAAAAGAGGTAGATGTAGCTTTAATCTTTGGCAAGTTGAAACCCAGTTTTTCCAGCACCATTTGTTAAAGAGGCTATCTTTCCTCCATTGAGGATATTTGGCTCCTTCAAAGATAAGGTGACTTAGAATATCTGAAGTTGCTTCTGCATCTTTTGGTCTCTTCCACTGATCCTTGAGTCTGTTTCTTTGCTAGTACCATGCTGTTTTTATCACAGTGGCTTTGTGGTATAGTTTCAATTTGGGGACTTTAATACCCCCTGCCTTGATCTTGTTGCCTAGGATTGCTTTTGGTATTCTAGGTCTCTTGTTGTTTATGAGGAATTTTTGGATTACTTTCTCTAGATCTGTGAAATATACTGTTGAGATTTCAATCTGGATTTTACTGAATCTATATAGCAGTTTTGGGAGTATGACCATTTTGATGATATTGGTTCTTCCTACCCAGGAACAAGGGATGTCTTTCCATTTCCTGATATCCTCTTCGATCTCCTTTTTCAGAGTGCTGTAGTTTTTAGAGTAGAGGTCTTTCACCTCCTTTGTTAGATTCCTAGATATATCATTTTTTTGATGATATTATGAAAGGAATTAGTTTCCTGATTTCTTTTTCAGTGAGTCTGTTGTTCGGTGGCAGACTACAGTGAGGTATTAACTCCAAGGGCTTGAGCACCTGTATTGCTATTGCCCTGCTGTCTCTTGGGCTGCCTGTGTCTGTGCTTGCAGTTTTCCTCAGCACACATTTCATATTCCTGGCATCTCCAAATTCCTGAGGTTACTACTATACTTTTGGCTTCATATATCATCTCAGGACATGGAAAAAATATAGCTAGTGTTTTTTTTTTTTTTTTTTTTTTTTTTTTTTGCCAGAGTGTGATCCATATGGCCTCTAGTCCAATTGGCAGGAAAGTTCTATTCTCAACTGAAACCTCTTGCACATGGCTTTTGCTCTCTGAATTCTTCTCAACATTCTTATCATCTAAGCTCACATAACAAGTATGTCTCACAATATTCTAAGTATTCTTTAGTCTGAATTTCCAAACTTTTATAAACCCTCCCTGCAAGACATTTTGATAGGCTTCTAAACCACCTGGTTAGGTATAATCACAGCAAGGGAATGCCCAGGAAAACATTTCTGAATAATTAATTTGTCAAAGAATAAATTGGAATAGAAATTAGAAAAATTCAGGTGAATGATAAATACAGTAAGTAGGGGGTAGAGACTAAGTCATATGTAAGAGGAATTTAATACCATTAAAACACATACATTTTAAATGAGCAGTAACAACAGAGGCTGAAAACCAGTCATCTTAAGTAGCAAGTTAACAACAGAATACTTGCTTAACTTGATAAAAATAGGTGTGAAAAACGCATGGCTAACATACTTCCTAATGGAAAATGGAGAGCTTTCTTCTCTGGGACCAGGAACCAAACAGTATGTTTCCCCTTGTAGTTATACCATTATTGTCCTAGAGCTATTAGGCAGGGCAGTTGGACACGAAAACATGTTTGAAGTCAAGGCAGTCATTTACCTGGAGGAGATGCTTGGGACTGGGATTTGGAGGGGATACCAGGAAACTTCCAGACTGTATTATTACATTCTTTGTCATCAGTGGTGTTTGCATCATGGGTCTTCCCTTGTAATAAGTTACCTATTTATGTTTTGTGTACTTCGTGGTGTTTTTGCCTTTTCTTTTCAGTAAGTTTTTTCTTTTCAGTAATTTTTGTGTACATTCATGTTTTGTGAACTTTTCTATATATTGATGTCACAGTAAAAAGATTAAAGGATTTGGGAAGTCTTAAAAAAGTATGCAGTAAGTCCCTGACTTACAAACATTTGTGGTTGTGAATGTTCACAGCTGTACTGTATAAGACTCAATTTGTCGACTTATGAATGAATCCAACTTACAAACAATTCTCCGAGAAGAGAACTCATTTGTATGTTGGAGACTTCATACGTCATACAGCTTATTCATCCATATGTTGTCCTGTAACAGTGACATTTGTTGGTCTTTAGACTCTCTATTTCACATACTTATTATTTTACCAAATAGAAAAAATTAAATGAGCAGAATTAGATCAGTACATTAAGCAGCTTTTTCAATGAATATAATATAAAACATTAATACACAAGTCCTTCACTGTAATAGTTTTTTCTTAAAACATTTTATTCTGAGAATGTAAGTTAGCTTTTTTGTTTAAATTAGGAGGTGTTAATGATGCTGGATAACTATGTGAGAGATTTCAAAGCACTGATTGACTGGATTCAACTTCAGGAGAAGCTAGAGAAGACAGATGCTCAAAGCAGGTAATGAACTCTATTCTTGTACTCTACTTTTTAGCAACCAACAGTTTGAATAGCAGTCATTGAAACTGACAGGGAATTTAACCTCAGACTGACTTAAAACATGTAAAAACCTACAAGTTTGTTATTACATTTCTCACTTGGATCAGTAACATTTTATCAGGTACCTGCCAGTGCAAGGTACATTATTTAGGACAAAAATTTAACTATTGAATATAACACATTTACTACTCTCATGGAATTTGTAGTCCAAGGGTATGATAAAATAGAATTTGGATTATAATAACAGAAGATTGTTATTGGTGTTCAAAGAAGGATGTTGCTATTTTTGAAGATGTATCAGGGAAGATTTTGTGGAGGATGTGTGTTTAAGTATGATGGATTTTACAAAGTGTTTGGGTCTTCAGAGGAAGGGAGTAAATTAGAATGTTATGTAAGTGCAGAACAATGATAAAATAAAAGTAAATAGGCAAAGGTATAGTATATCTTCCCTCATGGTAAGAAAATTGATGATTTTTTTTTTTTTGAGACAGGGTCTCGCTTTGTAGTTCAGGCTGGCTCTGAGCTCACTATGTAGTCCAGGCAAGCCTCGAACTCAGCAATCCTCCTGTCTCTGCCTCCCGAGTACTGGGATTACAGGCGTGAGCCACCACGCCCGGCAAATTGATGATTTTTGATTAGGAGAGTAATAGGAGATGAAAGCTTTCTTAAAATAAGATTAGTTTGGTGTCTACACATAATATCTGGGTATTGTACATTATGGGACCACAGTAAAATTTGTTCGTATGTGTACGAACTCCCTATAATGAAAGTAATCATTATGTGCTACAAAATATGCACAAATACAAATTAAAGAAATGAATTTATACCTGTGTGATAGCATAAAGAAAAGGACCTTTAGGTGATGAAGGTGCTATCATGAATGGGATCTTTTTTACCCAGAGAAAATAGACATAGACTGCCTCTTTATTTTGAATATAATTTTACTTCCATCTCAATGGGTAGAAGCATATAATAAAAAGGAATATTTTGTTTTATCCAAATAGATTAGTCCCAAGAGGGGACCAAGAAGGAAAGGACCTCCTAGAAACAAATCTAGGAGAACTTAATATCCAGGGAACCAAAATCAGAGCAAATATGTATTGATCTTTAAAAAATTTTTGTTTTTCATGATGAAAAGTTTCGGGTTTTTTATTGCCTGTTTCATCCATAATCTCTGGCTGGCTCAGTCTGAGGTATTTTTGTTTCTACCAAGTAGTTTAACTCTAACCTCTTGGCAATTGGATCTGGGGGTACATTCTTTCACTGGACTGAACTAAACTAAGAGATTAGGGTGCTGCTTTTCTGAGTAGTAGCTATGTTGCCCCTGTGAAGATAAGCAGAGGAAAGCAGATTGAAAGAAAATGAAATAGATTTACAATGAGAAGCAGAGATGAGAGAAATCATGAGTTATAAAGAACTCAGGAATATTGTATTACAGTCTGTCTATTCCAGGTCTAATCCTCTTGAGCCCTAATTATAGTTTTCCTTCCCTGATGTGACATAGTTTATATCCTTATAGTAAGACTTTTTTTTTTTCAGTTTTAAGTTTCTGGGTTTTTTTTGTACTTAAAAAAGATCTATACTATAATTACTAAAGACATTTGTAAAAAACAGTTTTAAAAATTGTGCTTTCAAATTCCAATGAGCTAATAGTGACTACATTGAAGATTGAGAAAATTCAGAGTTCAAGTTCAAGCTTAACAGTGTGATAGCTTTCCCTGTCTTAGTACCATGGCTGAAAAATGTACTGGAGGCAGCTCTTTTTGCCTGAACCAGTTAGCATTAATTTTTTTTTTTCGAGATAAGGTCTTGCTTTATAGTTAAGTCTGGCCCTGAGCTCACTATGTAGTTCAGGCAAGCCTTGAACTCAGCAATCCTCCTGCCACTGCTTCTCGAGTCCTGGGATTACAGGCTTGCACCACCAAGCCCAGCATTTATGGTATATGGTATGAGTCACTATGTCCAGTGTTCTTGTATGTGGTACAGTATTTCTTATCTTTGCCTCATGAGGGAATGCCAAAATCTGAAATGCAACCTTAAATTTCCTGTAGATGGCATTATTTATCTTACTTTCTTCAAGTCATGTACAACATTCATTTCTGCTTGACTTGAAATTGAAATATGGAAATTGTTCATCTTTAAGGAAATATTATATATTTGCATTATGCGTAAGGATTTTATAAAACAAAGGTAGAAACTACAAAGAAAAATATCGATTCACTTGATTTAACAAGAGGAAAGCAAGCCTTTCCATATAGAAACAATTAAATGCAAAGTAATTACAACACCAGTGCCAATAGACTTGTAGCCATAATTTTAATAGCATGCTAATAAACTATTTTAAGTTCATTAGAAAGTGATACAAATCATAGTGGAAAGGGGTAAAGATAACAATATGCAAATTCCAGAAGACAAAATTCAAATCACTGGCAAGTTATGATAAAAAACATGTATAATTAAAAATGAAAACAATAAAGTACCATTTTGCCACAGTAGTTTTTTTTTTTTTTGCTTTTGGGTCTCGCTTTGTAGTTCAGGCTGGCCCTGAGCTCACTATGGCGCCCAGGCAAGCTGCCACGAACTCAGCAATCCTCCTGTCTCCGCCTCCCGAGTGCTGGGATTACAGGCGTGAGCCACCATGTCCGGCATTGTGGTATGCGGTGTTGATTGTTGGTGGGCGTGTCTCCACGTCCAGCATTATATGTGGTTACCGGGGATTGAACTCAGGTCCTTGCACTTGCGAGGCAGGCACCAGAACCACTGAGCTAACCCTCCGGCCCGCCACAGTAGTTTTTAAAAGAAGATTGTAACTTTTGGCCAGGTTGAAGGGAAATGGATACTCTTTATCCGGTGTGAATACTGTATGTTACATTTCTGGAAGGCTCCTTGGCAATAAATTGGCAAAAGCTTTAGGCTTTTGAATAATACTTTGCATGAATTTTATCCTTCTATCATTTTTTAAATTAAAAGTAAAAAATCCCACTCACCAAAGTACATAGAGTCACCTACAGAAACCCAGGGTGGTGACAGGATCTGACTGAGGGCATGGGAATAGGGAAGACATTGCTTAAGGAAACATTTCAGGTACTTTGTCCTGTCTGGTGACTGACTGTGGGGCCAGAGGTGATAGAGGCGCAGAAGTTAATTTGCATTTTTGGCTTTCCTAATGTAGAGCAATGAGATTGTTATGTTCCTTGTTTCATGGGTAGTTTTGCGACAGATGGAAGAAACTTCAGATTTTCCTGTATATTCTCTACTGAACCCTCTTCACTGTTTCTCTGTATCTTGGTCTTTGTTGCATCAGAGTAGCCCGAGTTAATACTGTTGCTTTTTAAGGTATTTTACCTAGGTGTGTGGAGGCTTATAAATCCTAAAGTATACCTCAAGTCACTGCAACTCCTCAACCTTTTGAGATAAGTAAACCTTTTGAGATAAGTAAACTCCCTTTGCTCCTTTATATGACCTTTACAGTATCCTGGCCCATACATTGTCTGTGATTTCTCCCCAGTAGTGTGGTAATTTTCTGGTAAGCAGTGCTATAGGCAAAAGTTGAGACCTGATTATGTTTTCACTTATTAACAACCAAGATAAATTATTAGTTTGTTTTTCCTTTTTGTCAGTTAATTTAATATGCTATATGTCTTGAATTGGCAGACCAACATCACTTGCATGGGAAGTAAAGAAAATGTCTCCAGGGCGTCATGTGATTCCAAGTCCATCAACAGATAGAATAAATGTTACTTCAAATGCTCGAAGAAGCTTAAATTTTGGGTAAGCTGAACTCAGAAAAGCTTGCAGAATATTGTATTACTGTCAATCATGTTGTCCAGATAATATAGTGTTATAATGCATAATATTCCACATAAAAATACTCATATATGTGCTGGTCTGTTATGCAGAATGCTAAGTAAAGCTATTGACCCCAAGAAAGGAGTCACTGTGACATTGTGCACCAGTTAGCAATCCCAGATCACCAAAGTAAACTTATATATTATCCTTATTCACTTGTCTTTTGTCCCATATATTGTATAGTATGAAATTAGTGATTTTTATCAAGAAAAAAATTCATGAATCTGTTTACCTTACATTGCTATGGTAGTATTACTCTTGATATAAATACACACAATTACACACTGAGTATATTTTATATGTATTTAACAATTCACTTTCCTATTTAATTTATTAGCTATATTTGTTTTCCTCCTTAGGAGTTCACCTGGCACAGTAGTTGCTCCATGCCTGGCTCCTACAGGTGTCAGCTGGGCTGACAAGGTAAAGGCTCAACATACAGGCTCTGCCTCTTCAGACACAGCCCCTGCTCAGCTTTGCCCACCCATGGCCATGCAGAAGACATCTCGCAGAAATGGCAAGTAACTCTGAAGTATCCCTTTGTGTAGTAAAGAGGTGGTATAGAAACTACCTCTCAAAACCAGTCCCACGGGCCGGAGGGTTAGCTCAGTGGTTCCGGCGCCTGCCTTGCAAGCGCAAGGACCTGAGTTCGATCCCTGGTTACCACATATAATGCTGGGCGTGGTGGCTCACGCCTGTAATCCCAGCACTCGGGAGGCAGAGACAGGAGGATTGCTGAGTTCGCGGCGGCTTGCCTGGGCACCATAGTGAGCTCAGGGCCAGCCTGA
>PVIC010055790.1:0-11123 GCA_004025085.1 Thryonomys swinderianus
GATCTTCTCTTTGGCATGAACACCTGTAGATGCAAATGAGTTCTAGAAAGTAGGACAGCTTTTATAGAGTGGAATATTTCTATAGGAAACTTGGTGTGGGAATGTGATGAGGGGAAGGAATAAATATGATACAGAAAGAAAATAAAAGAGCATGTATAAAGGGGGGAGGAGGGGGGAGTGGGTAGGGATATGGGTAAGAATGAGAATTAACTTGTGGCATATACTGGTACAAATTTCCCAATGTTACATGTGATTTTGAGGTGTATATAAATTGTACCAATAAAGAATTCAATAAAAAAATAGAAAGGAAAAAAATTTCCATTCCTTTTTATAGCTGAGTAATATTCAATGGTACATTATAATTTTCAACTGGCAGAGAGTCTAGAGTTTGGGCAGAGGTACAGAAAGACTGGAAAGTAAAAAGAGGAAGGAGGAGTACAAAGATTTTTTAGTTGGCCAAACTTGAGCCAGGTCTCTGGCTTTTCACCCATCTGCGTGCTTCCTTTTAAAATATAGTTTTAGTAAAGAACCTTATTAAGTCATTTTAGAGAGTCTCCATACTCAGTTCCTGATCATTCCAAATATCAGTCGGGGTCCTCATCCTCCACGCCCATCAGGCCTTGTTTGATCTCCCTGTTTCTTCTGAGAGACCTCCCAAAGCACAAGAGACAGCAGGGCAATGGGAGCCAGACGGCAGCCAGACCACGCTGACCAGGCCACACAGCCTGATTCCTTTTGATCCAGTTCTATTCCTTCTACTAAAACTCACTGCTTCTTTGCCAACCAAGAAAAGAATTATTTCCCTACATCTTCTGACACATTTCATAGAGATGGAGGAATAATAAAACAATAAATACAGATTTAAATGAAAACAGATTACTCCTAAGCCATTAGCTGAGATAGGTCACAAAAATCAGATTAAATTGGTTTATTGAGACAGCTAGTGTATTTCAGATAATAACTCTCTAATGCTCTCAAGTATTGAGCAACTTAAAATAAAACAGGTCAAATTTCATCTATATGAAAAGGGAGAAGCGAACAAAGCCTTAAAGAAAGTAAAATACCAAGTGCACCCTTGTGAAGGCTGAAAATGCAATACCCAAGTCCACCGAGAACCCCCATCCTTCACATGATTGTTTTTATTTCTCACAGCTCCTGTTCTTCCATGTAATAGAGTACCAGTGAGACAACAGAACCATGGGCATGCACACATGTGCAGGCACATGTGCAAACACACACACACACAAACACACACACACATTTTTTCCCCCAGGACATCATTCCAGCACCGACATCATCGAACCCGAGGGATGTCTGTTACTCATACCTGTTTTCCTTTAGCTGAAGGGAAACATTTCAAGTGCTCTCAGAGCCAAAAAGACTATGCATTTTTCTTGTTTTGTTCTGGGTACTGCGGATCGAACTCAGGACCGTGTGCTTTCCAGGCAGCCCCAGAACCACTCAGCTAAACCTCCAGTTCAACTATTTTTCAAACATCATCTATCCCTAAAGCTAAATCATAATAAACAGCGGGGGGAAAGTAATAGAAAACATTGTGACAATTTAGAACCTTTTCTTGTTCTTTCTGTTCAGAATCCTGGAATGGAACAAGATAGTACATCACCTTATGGCCACTTACATAATTTGCTATTTGTGTAAAAACAGTCTTATACATGAGATGAAATATCAGAAACACTGGAAATACCAACTCCCATAATTATGAGTGTGATTAGCAAAAAGCTAATGTAAAACCATTCTATTCTATGTCACCAAGTCATCATTCAACCAACCATCCAATAATTTATTGAACCCCTATCAAATACCTGATCCTGAGGCAAAAGATGTGCTCTGGCTAGACATCTCATCTTACTTTTGTTTTGCATTCTCAGTACACTTTATTTACCTCCTTAAAGAATGAGAAAAAGGAGGATTAACAGGGCAGCTTACGAAACTTAGATGCTAAACCTACAAAATAATTTGAATTCAAGTTCATAATGTCTCATGAAAACTTAATAAATCAGCCTCTGGAAAAAAGCCTCATTGTACAGATCTGCAAAAACAAAAGGTTCACTCGGTGATTCCAAATGTCATTTGAGGTAAGAGCTGCTGATAATTCCCTAACATAACTGAAGAGACCTGTCAAACACTGCCCTTGGAAAGACAAAATGGAGGCAGATGCGTGAAATTAATATAACTATATGATTTTTACTTTCTGTCTCAGCAGTTCTTCTTGTAAGTATTCACTATGAAAATAAGTACAAAGTAACATATTCATAAAGTAATTCATTTCACAATTGCCTGCAATAGCAAAGCTCTGGAGAAAATATCTAAATTCCTATCCAGAGAAAACTGATCCAAATATGGCAGGAAAAGCAAAGAAGGGAAAGAAAAATTTGATGGCAAAAGGGAAAAAATAGAAACAATGTTTATGTATATGGGGGTTAAATGGAGGGCAGGAGGATGAGAAAAGGTAAGAATCAAGATGTATCAAGTACAGGTACAAATTCTCAATGATGAATGCGATCATAATGTGTACCTAAAGTGTACCAATAAACTGAAAAAAAATGTCTATCTGGGGAGTAGTATGTGCTCATAAGAGAGTGAGAGGATGCCTAGGAAGGGCAATGGATTGACATCCAAGTTACCTTATGAAGTAAAAAGGGAGAAAAGCAAAGTGAAGAAATAAACATAGGTACTTGTGTTTGTTCTTTCTTTTTGTAAGACAGGGGTCCCACTATCTAGTTCAAATTGGCCCTGAATTCCCTATGAAGCCCTGGCTGATCTTGAATTTGGGGAGACTCTCCTGGCTCAGCCTCCTAGTGCTGGGATTACATGCGTGCACCACAATGTCCAGCCAAATCAAATAGATACACAAAGGACAAACCACACAATGTAGATGGTACACAGGAGTACATAGGAGTTGGAGGGAATGGAAAGGAAGGATGTGGAGACCTCTCTCAATATGCCCTTTGTGGAGTTGTGACTTTGGAACCATATGTAAATGTTTTCAATATCAAAATAATAAATCCAAAAATATGAACAAAATCCAACCTTAAAATTAAATACAAATACTAACAAGTAAACAAAGCTCAACTTGACAACAAGACCACATTCAAGTAGCTTTTGAACCTGAGCATTCCATGTGGCCCCACGGGGCTACATTCTTTATTAACAATGGAAACCGCAGCATAACTTGAACTTCACTTGGTTTGTTGTTGGTGCTGATACTGGTGTTGGTATAGTAATTCTGAAACAATTTCATGTATATTGTATGCTAAAAAAAAACCCAACTACTTTATACTGAAATTATCAGGAAACAAGGTGTTCTCACTGTGAAAAGAATGGAATAAAAGTACTGGGATAAGAAGTGAGACCGAACAGTTGTGCTCAATTTAAATTGAAACCGGAAGCCCTCATGATTTTAAAAACTATGTATTCCTAAGTTTTAACTAAAACGTAGCCCTGTAACCATGAGCGCACTTAGTTCCTCAATTTCGCTTTCTTTGTTGTTGTTGTTTTTTGGGGGGTTTTTTTTTTGTTTTTCTGAGGTCCTGGGGAGCAAGCTCAGGACCTGGTACTTTCGAGACAAGCGCAGTGTCCCTGAGCTACATCCCCAGCCCCCTCAAAAGGTCATTGCTAAATGCCACTTCTCACTGAAATGTACGTGAAACCCCTGAGAAACGGCTGATTTCCGGTAGGGCAATATGATGGGCACCTGTTCCACTGTGCTGTGAACAAGGAGTGAGGAGGGGTACACCGAGGAGGCGGGCGAAGGGGCCCGCGCAGGACTAAGCCTGGCACCGCGAACATCGAAAGGAAGCACGGCCTTAGAACAAACGTCTGCGTCTCCTGAACGTCCGTATGTTTAAAGGTCAGGCCTGTAAATGGAGGAGCGGTTCTGTGGGACGTAATTAGGGTTAGATGAGGCCGTAAGCAGCTCTTTTTTGTTGTTGTTATTATTCATTTACTTCTTATATTAGTGCATGTTGGCAAATAGAATGATAAGACTTCTTTTGGGAAATCGTCATGTACATTAATATAAGCTTATTTTTCCTTTCATTATTATAATTGGTTTTTGGTTTTTTGTTTATTTTAATATACAAAATGATCACATTCACCTATCTGTACCTGTGCATGATAGATCTTGATTTTTCATCTTTTCTTCCTTCCCCTCTCCTCTCTTTAACCATTCTTTCCCTTGCTATTTACAAAAGCTTTACTTCCCTTCTTCCTTCTATTCTTTTTTTTTCTTGTCCTCTCCTTCTTTTCTCTCGTCCCTCCTGTTCCTCTTCCCATTTGAACATTTTCTTCCCATTCCCCAATCGCTATTATATATTTTGGTATATTTACAGTTTCAGTTTGCAACAGAGAAACAATATGGTAAAGATGTCAGATATATTTTACTTAAGAGTATTGGCTCAAGATGCATCCATTTACCTAAAAATGTCTCAGGTTTATCCTTCTCTGTGGCATAGTAATGAGTCTGACTTTGACTTTGCCCATGTGGTCCTACTCTGTGCTGCCTTCTGTGGCACCATAGTACTCCACTGTATATAAAAACCACATTTTCTTTAACCATTCAACTGTTGATGGGCACCTGAGGTGTTTCTAAGATTTAGCTATTACCAATTATGCTCCTATAAACATGGATGTGCATTTACTGCTGTGGTATGATGCTTTTAACTCTTCAGAGAAGATGTCAAGAAAGAGGAGGAATTAGCTGGGTCAAATGAAAGCTCTAGTTTTAGTTTTTTGGGGACTTTTCCTACTGTTTTCCATATTGCTCATACCAATTTCCGCTCCCACCAACAGTAGAGAAGGGTTCCTTTTTCCCCCACACTTTTGCCAGCATTTACAAACAGCACAGATGTTAAAAACTGGTGATTTTGTACCATTCTCTCCATTTTTCTATAGATTTGAAATTTTCCAGATAAAGTGCAACAAATTTACTATAGACCACTTAGCATCCCCACATAACAAAATTCTTCATACAGTGTTCCATTCCACCCCTGTCATTCTCTAAGATTCTAGGCAAAGAAAACCTTAGCATGGAGTTTGAAAGCCTGTCACACATCCAGAAAACTCCAGCAGCTCTTTGAACAAACTGTGTGGGGACCTCAAACACAAAGGTCCATGACTTGATGATTTTCTGGACTCATTTCTATTTTCCACAGGCCAAACATCTAACACAGTCATGACGCCCAAACACACTCTGTCCTCTAGACTTTACAGGGCAGGTGCAAGGTCCTTAGGGATCTAGCTGATAGATGTTGGCTTTCATCTCCTGCCCCACACCTGCCCCTGACTGGGGGCCCTGTGGCCCCTCTGGCTCCTGGCTTCCCTCCTCTGCGAAACACATCCCTTTCCTCGGACTCAAAGGCTTCCTTCCTGGGCTGCATGCTTGACAGTGCTTTCTTTCCCACTTCCTGAACCCTCCATCACCCACCATTAAAATGATTCCCCTGCTATGTTATAATGCCATGTTCATTCACAAGCCTCCCTACAACCCAGACTGTTTCCTCTACAGCAGGAAACACATGTTTTCATCTTTGTAAAGCACAGCTTCTAAGTACATGTTAGGCATTCATACCTAGAGTGAATTAAGTTAAAAGAAACATAAATGATCCTATAATTCCACCTCAGTCTCCTCTTATTGGCCTGTTCAAGGGACCAAAGCAGCAAACAGAAAACACTCCAAATAACAGCCCCATAACAAAAGACACAGCAGCAATACTAAATCCTCGCATTTTGGACCTATACATTGAGTCAGCCAGATGTTTGAAAGCATTAGCAGAAATGAACCAAGATTAAATAAAATGGACCTCAGAGTGGCTTAAATCAATCTCTTTTCTAGAATGCACTGTTCAAATCCTGCTGAAGCCCCTGGCCACCCTCTCCCCTACAAGTTGGCCTCAAAGAATCCACAGATAACCACCGACTGTCCTCCCATAGCACTAATGTGGCTGGGATGAGACAGCATGGCAGGATGCCAGGATGGCACTGAGTGTCCAGCAAAGGGCGGCTCACATGCATTGACACACATCTGCCACTCAGTGCCCACTCCAGGTCCACTGCTCACCTCCACATTTCGACCCATTAGGACCTCAACCCAGCCGCTCTTGTGGCTCTGCCCCTCGATTTCCACTGACTCCTTCCCTTTTGCCATATCTTCATCCTATGATGACTGCCCCGTCTGTGGTCTCAGCCTTCTTGTCCCTGCTGGAATCTGCTTCTCCACTGAAAATATTAGAACCAATTCGTTCTCAGCCTCCTCACAGTTCTGCAATCCCAGCTGAACTCTGCTATCATCTTCTACTTCCATAAACACAGTGATCATCCATCGGATCTCACTTTATTGTGCAAACCAAAGTCCTCCTGGCCTTGTGGAGCCATCTGATAGTAAAGTGCAGACCCGATGTCCCATTACACCTTATGCTCAAAGTATTTCTGCATAATTGCAGTATAACCTTGTACTGTTGGGATAATCTAATATCAGGAAATCAGCCTTGTTCCCATTCAAATTTCACTCCCTTTCCAATAAGGTAAGAGATAATAATAGTCTGAGAGCATTTATCTATCACATTTCTTTAGTCATCTTCAGTTTGGAACAATTCCTTGGCCTTTCTTTGACTTTGATAACCTTGACAGTTTTGAAAATGACCAGAAATCATTTTATAGTCTCTCCTTCAATCTGGTTTTGTCCATGACTATATTCTAGGGACTTTTGTTTCCAGGGGCAGCGGTGGGAGATATGATTGGTGGGTGTATTATATCAGCTTGGATCATTTGTGTCTCGACTGTTTCCCCCTTCCCTTTGTAGCAAATTTGCATTTTGTAGAGTGATTCTGAGCCTTGTAAATATCCTATTCCTCGCTGAATTTGTCCACTAATTTTAGCATTCCTTGAAATTTCCTGCCTGAGTTCATTATTAACAGTGATGATAATTTTTTTTTTTTTTTTTTAGGCAAGGTCTCACTTTGTTGTTCAGACTGGCCCTGAGCTCACTTTGTAGCCCAGGCAAGCCTCAAACTCACAGCAATCCTTCTACCTCTGCCTCCCTGTGATTATAGGCACGAGCCACCACCCCCGGCATTGTGGTGTGTGGTACTGATTGCTGGTAGGTGTGAGTCACCACACCTGGCACTGTGGTATGTGGTTACCAAGGATCGAACTCAGGACCTTGAGCTTGCAAAGCAGACAACAGAACCACTGAGCTAAATCCCCAGCCCTGTGACAATAATTTTTAAATCCCATCTTTTCTGCCACATCCATTAGCCAGCACCCTATTATAGGAAGAAATCTTTTTTTTTTTTTTTTGAGACAGGGTCTCGCTTTGTAGTTCAGGCTGGCTCTGAGCTCACTATGTAGCCCAGGCAAGCCTCAAACTCAGCAATCCTCCTGTCTCTGCCTCCTGAGTGCTGGGATGACAGGCGTGAGCCACCACGCCCGGCATTGTATGTGGTTACTGGGGATCGAACCCAGGACCTTGCGCTTGCGAGGCAGGCGCCGGAACCACTGAGCTAACCCTCCAGCCCGAAATCTTTTTTTTCTTATTTATTTATAGTGCTATGGACTCATGATGTCATATTACTCAAGGGGTTCTCGATTATTACTCTATTTGCTTGGATGGTGAAACCGAGCCAAGTTTGGCTGGCACAAGCACTGACAAGCTGGATCCTGTGCCTTGTTGACATGTTCCCATCATTCTTTGAGCATTTCCTTGCTTTGTAGCACAAAAAAGTTATTTCAGACCCATCTTGTACTTCCTTGCCCCAGGCCAAGAATCATCTATTCCCCCAAGGAGTTCAGGTTCTGTTTGATGACAAATGTCATTTAGAGATCAAGACCTGGGTAACAGGAGTGCTTGCTGCTGTTGGGCCAGGCCCATTGGTAGACGCAGTTAAGAGAGACATGTGACCCACGGCTCCTCTGAGGACATTCACTGTGGTCTGAATGCTTATATTCCCTCAAAGTCACATGTTGAAATCCCAAGCCAGAAAAGGATAGCTGTAGGAGGTGATTAGGTCATAAGAGTTCAGCCTCACAATGGAATCAGGGCCTTTATTAAAAAAAATGGCTGAAAGATTATCATAGTGCTATAATAAAGGCTCAAATTCCCTTCAGCATCTCACCTGCTCTGATCTTCTTTATTTGTTTAATTGAGTTTACTGCTACATTTTCAGTATACATTACGATCACATTCATCATTGATAATTTGTACCATATGTGATATAACTGATTCCTATTTTTCTCATACACACTGCTCACTTCTAGCCCCTTCACTTCCCGTACACCTAAGATTTGTTTCCATTTTCTCCTTTTGACCTTCAAATTTTTTCTTGCGCTTCTTTGCTTTCCCTGCACCACCCCCCATTCCCCATTCATCGCTTCATCCCTGTAGCAACACAACTCAACTAAAAGATGCTGTGAAGCAGGCAGCAGGTCCTCAACAGACACTGACCCTGCACACACCTTGGGCGTGGCTTCCAGCTTCCAGAGCTCTAAGGAATATATTTTTGTTTACAGGCCATCCTTTCTACAGAACCCAAACAGATTAAGGCCTCCTCCCATGCAACAGGCAGACTCTGCCTCCGTATCAGTAAAATCTGCTAGGATCATGACTTTCTCTTTCTTTTTAAAAATAAATTGAGTTTATTGGTACATTTTAGGAATACATTATGAACGTATTCATCACTGAGAATTTGTACCTGTACGTAATATATCTTTATTCTTATTTTTTTTCCATTCCCCTGCCCTTTCCTTTCTTCACAATCCATGACCTCAAGAGCTGTCTCTACAGATCAAGAGTTGGGGAGGATGGTGTCCTGACTCTCAAAGAGGTCTTCTTCCTCTTTCAAACACTTAAGCTCTCAGCTAGAAGCACCTAATTCCATCTAATTGTGTCATACTTGCTGTCTCACTCAGTGTGTTTGCTTCTAACCTGTGGCTTTATAGGTGGACTTCAGAGTCCCTGGATCTCAACCAGCCTTGGGGGGGCCAGTCCTGTCCCTTGCAAAGTTCCACTCCAGTACCCAGAACTCAGTACCCAGCAAGGTACAAGCCTAGCACCCCAGGGACCTCTCTGCTCCAGAAGAAAATCATCTCATTGCAAAGTAGCGCCAAAAAGAAACTGCACTTCTAATACTGATAATCCTATCAGTAGTCCTATCTGTAGCAGATATTTCGATAGTGCAGCAAAGTGACATTCACCTCTGGCTTGGAAATAGGGTGATATTTTGACCCCAAGGTCTCTCCTCTTCAACTAGTGCTGCATTTCTGAGCTTCTTTCCTTTCTGTAGCACTGAAAGCAGAGTTTTCTAAAAGCACCACTGTTCTTCCTGCCCCTTTATCATCTTCAGAGGCATCTAACTACACTGGTAGCAAAAGGACACAAATATATGTTTCTCACCACCTAGTACAAGAGACTAGTATGGAGAAAGACTCGTGGCATGCAGGAACAGGAACTTGTGGGTGACCAGGAATCAGGCACAGCCTATTACAGATTTCATCTTCTTGCTGTAGAAATTCCTATAGGGTTCCGTGCATGATAGATGTTTAATAATACTGTCAGGCTAACTAGCAGTGATTTCTAGGTATGCATAGAGTCAGTAGGAAGGTCTAAAATTGCAGGCATTAAAGCTTTCATTTTTCCAAGATAGGAGAAGCACATAATAAATATCCCTAGACCTGCAATGGAATATGACACTAGCTATTAAAGTTCAAGGAACCAATATCCATGAAACAGCCCTTTATCCATTAATAACAGTTACAAAATGACATCCCAGTGCTGTGCTGTTCTGGGCTACAAATCTATATGCTTTATCTAAAGATAATAAATAAATAAATGAGCACAAGAGAGATCTGACTATTTCTTGCATGGAGCAGTGAGGTCACTGTGACTGCCCTTTCAAACAGGAATTGGTTCTGAGACAAGACCTAGAGATTTTCTAGTCCTAGAGATCCTTAAACTGGGTGGTTGCACACCATGCTAAGAAAGTGCCGAGAGGTATAGATCTGTCTTCCTCTGAGAGGGTGGAGGTGCACAAAGATATACACATTTGCACACAACTGTGTGTAACATGATCCTGGAAACTAGTCACTAAAGCCCAGGTGACAAATGGGCCTGACCAATACCTCTCACCCTTGAATAGGTTAATGAGCCTTCAGTGCTGCCATGAGCAACAGTGTTGGATATGATCTAATAAAACTTTATTTACAAAAATAGGAGGTGGGGCTAGGAAGGCCTCAGTGCTGCGCTAAAAGGCATCACCTTAAAGCTAGCATTGGAGCTGGAGGTGAAAGAATTTGCTTAACATACATGAGCCCTGGGTTTGATTCCCAGCACCACAAAATAAAATACAGCTCACACGAGGAATACAAGAACAAATCACAAAGCTAAACTCTGTTCTAAGTTATTTTTTAGAGGTTCATCTATTTTTAACACATTTATCACATTCACTTTGTTATTTTCTCAAACGGCAATCCCACTATTACATTTTTTTCCTATTGAACAATTTGTTATGAACAAGCTATTGTTCCAATGCAATGAGGGTCAGAATAATTCCACATTATAGACATTTCCTGAAAGACCCTTTGTGGCCTCGTTTTCTAGCACAGTTCTATTAATTGACAGCTGACCACAAACCAAAAGAAAAAACAGAACACATTCTTGTGTGTTCCCAGGGGCCCGTTTGTCTTTTGGAGCCTGCTGTCATTGCTTGAACAAGCCTGGCAGCTGTCACTCTCGAGGCAGTCATCAGGGCTTCATTTCGCTAGAGACTTGTTTTTACAAAACTTGTAGGAAGTTCTCAGGGCTCTTTGGCCCCTCCCTGCAGGAGAGGTCAGCGCTGCCTACAGAGCACTTCCTGCTGCTTCTCTGCACCTCTTCCTGTCCATGACTGGATAGCAGCCCCTGCAGTCAGAGTGGAAACAGTTTAGATGAGCTTCCCCATCTGCACTTTGAGATTCAGGCCTGACCAAGTGGCAACATTTTAAAATACTCCTAAGCTAGGTTGTTGAGTGACTCTGAAAACTGTTTTCTTTTCAATTCATTCACACTCTATAGAAAACCAGATCCCCCTAGAAGTGACTTAGATCCATGAGGTGTTTCAAACCCAAGTAGA
>PVIC010055791.1:0-11128 GCA_004025085.1 Thryonomys swinderianus
ACGCCTGGCACTAAGATTCAAATTTTTAAATGTGTGAATGTATGATATGATATAAATATCATTAAAATATTCTATTCTTCTATAGCTCTTAGTAATTTGAAGCAAGTGTGAGATACATTTATTTAATATCATGTGTTATAATGTACTTTGATATGAGTTCATACTACAGTATGGATGCACTAGCTTTTCTTTGTTGTGACAAAATATCTGGAAAGTCAACTTCTGGAAGGAAAGATTGACTTTGGCTCATCTATCTGTCCATGGTGGCTGCCTTCACTGTCACGGCCTTGAGGTGAGGCAGGGCCTCATGGTAGGAGAGCGCGGGAGGAGGGGCGCTGAGCTCCCCACAAGGCAAGGAGAAGCCGGAAGCCAGGAAGCGCAGAGGGCGGGCCTTGTCAGTGGTCTGCTCCCATTGGCCAGCTTCCGCCAGTGAGGACTCACCAGTGAACTCCTTAGTGGGTGGACCCGCTTGCTGGAATCAGAGCCTTCAAGCCAGCCACTGCCCAGAGGTGGCGCAAGATTTCCAGACCAGGGTCCCTTAGGGGGATATTTTGGATCCCAACCACAACACTGGATCTAAGTTATTGAATGTAAATTATTAGAAGGTTCACATACATAATCGAAGGTGGAGATAAGAGGCATGGGTCTTCCCTTGACCATATCTGAAGCATGCTTTCTTACATGCTAATTGCCTCAGGAAAATCTGAATATAAATGATTAATCCACGAGCTAAATTAAATAATTAACTGCTTTAAGTTGCTATGGTGTTAAATCTTCATTTCAAATTTACATTTTATGAAATCTGTAAGGCAACTTTTGGTGATGACTCACTTGTGACCTGTGATTTCTCACCCCTCCCTCTGTTCAGGGACAAGCACCAGCTTGAGTTCTTGGCAGGTCCACCTTGTCAGGGCTGATTCCTCTCCACCAACCACTAACTCATTTTGTGCGCTTTGACTTTCGGACTTCTTAAATTTCTAAAATGATTGGCTCTACAGGAATCATTTACACTGAAATTGAATATTTATTATAGTAAGCAGTTAATTTTTAAAGTTCAATAGCTCCCTAGTGACACTCATCAGAGATGTAACTGCCCCTAAGTTATTACTTTGTAATAAATATGGAAATGAACGCTCTTATATCTTTTGCTCCTGACCTGACAAGGAAGAATACTTCAGATATCACCAAGACTCAAGATAAAATCAGGTAGATGTTCTATTTCATAAAGCCTTTTGTGGTAACCTTGGACACATATTCAGTAGTTCATGTAATGACAGTCCCGCTAGAAGCAAAGAAAGATGAAGTCTCTGTCCTTTACAATTTATCAAAAGCACACAGCATGTTGCCATCTTAAAACACACCTATGTCTGGCTACACCACAACTTGTATTGGCAGAAAAATGTACAGAGACCGAGGGAAAGCTCAGTAGTCAATGGTAGAGTGTTTGTCTAGTGTATGGTTTTGAGCCCTAGCATTGCAAATATAAAAAAAGAAAAAAGTATCTCATTTTATTTCTCCCTGTCTATGTCTATCTCTCTTTCTCTATCTATAAAAGTGTGTGTGAATATATACAGATACATATATACTTGTGTGTGTGTGTGTGTGTGTGTAAATAAAGGGAGCAGAATGAAGCCGGTCTTGGTTTCAGGGAGCCAAACCGATACCTTAGAAAAGATCCAAGCCCAGTGAAGAACCAAGCACAATATCTGTGCTAATGCAAGCCCAGTAAGCTCAGGGGTAACATGGCAGTGTCGGTGATCTGAACTGAGGATGGATGTTTGAGTTTCTTGGCAATTACAGTCAAAAACGAACACAGGAAAGCCTTGGTTTGAGAGCATAATTCATTCTGGAAATGTGCTTGTAAGCCAAAGCACTTGTGTATCAAAGGAAATTTCCCCATGAGAAATAATGGGTATTTGAATGATTCATTTCACGACTGAAAAACATCCATATAAAAATAATTACTATATTGTAATATAAAACAAAATAATAGTGAAAATAAGAGTAAAGGAAAAATAAATAAATTAACTTGCTGTTACCTTTGAAAACCTTCATGGCTGGTGTAGGAGAGACAAGAGGGAGGAGGGTCCCTGTGTGGGATGACTTCCACCTTCACTAACAGAGTCACTGCTGCCTGTTGGTTCAATGGAATGTTTTTCTTTTCATGTGATTTTAACAAGAGCCTATTGAATGGCACATGGTTTTGCCTTCTTTCGATAATTTTGTGAAAATAAAATACTGCATTGTCATTAAGAGATTCATCACTTATTTGTGTGGTATGTTTCTACAAAATTTTGCACTGTTTCCACTTATTCCTCAACCTGTTCATTCTACTCTTCTGCAGAGGAGACCTCTTCCATAACTTCTTGCTGGAAGATGATCTCATACAATTCCAGAAAGAGAGAGAGAAAGACAGAGACAGAGACAAAGAGACAGACAGAGACAGAGACTCACAGAAAGAAATCCATTGGTTCAGTTTTGTGATGTGTTTATTGCTGTCATGTACTACTTATATTGCAGAAAGTGGCTCTTTTGTCAAATTTATTAGAAATAAATTTGCAATACTTGCAGAATAAGTACTCACCACCCAAATTTTTACTGTATGTGTATTTCTTCAGTATGTGTAAATTTAATGACAAATAAACACACCAATAGCACTGTAGCACAAATTCACTTTTAATGCAAAAATGTTATGGAGACTACATGTTGGTGGACTCTGTGGTGGAAACCGATTGTGTTTCCTCTTAAACTGTCTTAACAAGCGCCACACGCAGCTGCTTGTGATGTTCTTCTGCATGATCCCTGTGCCCTTGGACCTAAAGCTGCCAGTCCCAGGAGCTCATGCTGAATGTATCTCTGCGACTCTGCAGACCCTTCGTAAGGGAAAGTTTAGCTGTCTTCACATTCTTCCCCCAGCACCTGTGTCGGTTTTCCATTTTTAAAGAACTTTTTCTTAATAATTCTTAAAAATATGAAATAATAGAAATAATTATAACTACAGACATGCATATTCATGCCGTTTATATTTACAGCAGTTAAGACTTATATATTGGTACATCATTAGAAATGTAAATTTTAACATCCTAATAATTTTCTTTTTGGCCAGAATAAAGGAGTTAGACATTTCGTAAGTCTGTCATTACAAAAAAGGACAAATAGTAATAGAAGTGTTCAAGTGGAAAACTGAATTTCAGAACAGAATAGAAGCATAGAGCTCAAGATTTCCACCTGGGTTTCAGCAAGTGACATGTCCATTCATGGCACAAGTTTTAAAATCTGCATTGCGTTTCTCAGTGCTATCATTTTAACCTCTGCTGTTTATCTTCTCTCTCAAATAGCCCTGTAAATCTCTGAAGCCCACTCTGTTCCTCATCTTCTTTCCACAGTCCATTATCTCTGTTATCTACTAATCAGCCATTTTCAGAAGAAATCTGATTATTTCATCTCTGTAAAATCTAAACACACCTCAGTCCATGAAGCCCTTCATTCTTTACTTGGAATTATTGTGCTTATTTTCTGACTAATGTTCCATCAGGAGTCTTAACATGAAAGTCTTTGCAAATGGTGCTCCTTTTACCCGCAATTCTTTTTTTCCACATTCTGCCTAAGTACAATTTTATCTGCATGTACCACCTCAGAGATCCCTCTGACTTATTTCCTACATAAGTTACATTTTAATCAGTTTACCTTCTCTGAGTGCATTTGTAAGTTTGTAATTATAAATGTAGCATTTGAGTCTCAGGTATATCTGCTTGAACTGAAAATTGAGCTCATAGACTTTTTCTCCAGGATCCGATTGGAGTTTTATTCATAACATGTGCTCAAGACGGACACTTTGTTGCACTGGGTATGGTTCAGCGAGGCTGGCGGGCAGATCTCTACGCCCTTTTCTGGGAATATAATAGAAATGACTTCCCTGCTTCGCTTCAGCTTCAGAGAAAAGATGAGTAAATGGTCAGTTCTTCATGCTGATGTCCTGCCACAGTGGACGACGAGGATCCAGACAAGGACAGTTGTGGAGGAGTCTGGTTCTTAAGAAAGGACAAGAGCGGACACATCCCTCTGCTGACCCAAGATTAACTGTTACAAGGAGAAGGACGGGGAGGAGGAGGAGAGGAAACAAACCTTGATATCGGACACCACTGAACTGCGGGGATTGTTACTGTTGCATTATGGGACCCAACCTGACTGAAAAGGAAATATTAAAAGTATTTGGTATTAGAAGAAGGTATTATTGTTATTATTATTATTTTTTTTTGCTTTTGAGACAGGGTCTCACGTTGTAGTTCAGGCTGGCCCTGAGCTCACTATGGTGCCCAGGCAAGCCTCGAACTCAGCAATCCTCCTGTCTCTGCCTCCCGAGTGCTGGGATGACAGGCGTGAGCCACCACGTCCGGCATTATATGTGGTTACTGGGGATCGAACTCAGGTCCTTGCGCTTGCGAGGCAGGCGCTGGAACCACTGAGCTAACCCTGTGGCCCGTATTGTTATTATTATTAAAGTAAACAAAGAGAACCTCAACGCATCTCATTGGATTAAGGATAAAATGGAAAACAAAAACATACATGTATCATTGGCAGTGACAGCACATAGCAAAGTATCTGCAAAACTGAATATTGGTGGAATGGAAAGCAGATTATAGCAAAAGAATTGTAGCTCTAGTGAAGAGAAAGAAAATCCGCACAGGCGATGTGTACTGTTCTGTATTTAGCACAATGTGCTAAGAAAGAAGGCTTAGAAAACAAGTCCCTAGTTTGCAAATACTAGTATGATGGAAGGTAGACACAATTTCAAGGCCGTGTGGGTTGTGGGAAGCAGACATATCTGAATCCCAACACAAATAATAAAACGAGGAAGTCTGAGGAGACAAAAAAACCAAACCAAAACAAAACAAAAAACCCAGAGTAAAATGAACCAGATGTCACAGCCACATTGAACACCTCTGAGTGGATTAATAATAACTAGATTAAATAATACATAGTATTAATCACTGGGAAATGATAGTGTATCCTGTATCTGTCATGTCCATGTTTTCCTTACACTGACCCTTCCGGAGGGACACGAGCTTTTATCCTGCCAGCCAGCGTGCGGGTTTTCAAGTTGCGAGATGCCCTGGACCCTAACGACAGGTCGGGGCTCCGGGCCCCGGGCTTCTGCCTCTGTCCCTGCGCCTCGCTGCTGCCACTGACCCTGCCGGACTGTTTCTCTGTTCCCCTGATCTTGTCTCCCATTCAGTATAATTCCTTATATTAAAAACAGGATTTTGGCTGTCTATGGGTGCCATCACTACACTGGCCTTTAAAAATATTTGGGATAAAAGGAAAGGATAAAAGCAAAAATTCTTGACAGTTGTAAAGACAATCAGTGCTAACTGCATTTTCTATAGTGCAGTCTCCAGAATATTCTCATTTGGGGTACAACAGAGAGAAATCCTTTGTACTGTATTTTACTGATTGTTTTTGGTAGGTCCGGTGTTTGGGTCATTACTGAGAGCACATAAAATTTCTATTTTCTAATAAGAAATATGAACCTTTTTCTGAAATTTCACCATTTTGTTTCTGAAAAGGCTGGCAGAATTTTTCTAAGTCAGTATCTCTGCCAGGTCCGTGATACCAATCTTCCAGAAAACTCCTACTTTCGTTGCATGGTCGTCGGTCTTACACCACTTAGTCCCTGACCTGTACAACAGTGCCATATTTAGAAAATGAATACAACCCAAATTTAGATCGATTTAGCGTACGGCGTGGTTTTTCACTTTGGAGGTGAGCTGGCTGGCTGTCCGTCAGCGGGGGACGAAGCCGGGATCTTACCGAGCCTCCCAGCCCTGCGTGCGGACCTGGGCGCCGAGAACCCGCTGCGGATGGGGAAGGGGTCTGGGGTCCTGGCTGCGTGCACCGGCCAGTAGCAACCGCAGGTGGAGACAAAAAATCTCTCCAGAGACTGACAAAACCTCCCTGCACACGGAAATCCCAGTACTTGAAAGTTATCGTTAGATACTAAATATTAAACAAATTATAGGTAAATAACTGAATAAGGTTTAAGTTTACAACATAGTAATCTGCACGTTTTAAGACCCGTTTAAGTATATATTTAAATCTAGAGGAATTACGTGTAATAGAAGTTTTAAACAATTGTAAATTGTAGTTTCATCTAAATGACTAAGGAAGGAGGACGCTCATGGGAGGTGTATTTGCTTGTGTCGCTAACTCCCAGTTTCGCTTTAAACAACACCACATCAAAACTAGTTTGCGTGACAAATAAGAGAAGGGAAGAAAACATGATCACACATTCAGCGCGAGCATCCCAGCTGATTCCCAGCGTCGGGGCCGGAGCCGGGGGCGAGTCGTGCGGAGGGGGCGCAGCCGGGCGTCCTGGGTCGCTGTCACCGCACCCGCTTCCGCCCGTCAGGCCCGCCCCCCCCAGGTTGTATTAACGCCGCCTCTGAATTCACAAGACGAGCCGCTCTTCTTTTTCACAACTCAAAAGATTTACTCTCGTGCAGTAGGAAGCCTCTTCCGTCCTCTTGAAATCAGAGCACCAAGAAAAATAGGATTTTTTTTTTTTTCAGGAGGAGAAGCCATGAAAGAATAGCAGTGCAGAGCGGAGCCACCTAAGAACGAACTCAGACCGGATCAATAATGCTGCCTCTGAGAGAAGAAGTTGTCTGCTCGGGGCCGGGAGCCGCCGCGCGTGGGCTCAGAAAACAGGCGCCGTCCAGGCGCGCAGCGTGGGCCGAGGGCTGCTCACGGCAAGCGGGGTCTCCCGGCGGTCCCTGAACCCGTTCGTGGTCGGGTGAAAAGGAGCAGGGCGCGAGGACCCCCCAGTACGTCGCCTCTCACTGAAGTTCGGTTTCCCCCAGATTCTGTTACTTGCGACTGCTCATCTGTTAAATTACAATTTTTGATTTCTTCACAGTCTATCGCCTTTAAAATTCGGATCCATTGACATACACTTTTAAAACTACTTTTAAGAAGTTTAAAAATGCGGAGAAAAAATGGCAGTTATACTGACTGAAAAAAATTCTTAAGGTATTTTCTGGATTTCTAAAGATGCTTGCAAAAACTAATTACCCTGCTTTCCTCCTGAACAATTGCAGCATTAGCTAGTGAGATGCGTTGCTACTATTTTACAGGCTTTTCCTGGTATTTCTTTTCTTTATGTATCAAAGAACACCAAGAACTAGAAACAAATAAGAATAAATCTTCATCAGTGTGACAAAGAACAAGAAAAGATGATGGAAAACACGGGAGATACATAATAAAGACTCTCCCTTTAGAATACATCAAGCATCTCATCTTCATTACCTTTTCATTGTTACACTATAAATGTGCTAATTAAGAATGATTGTGTTTTCCAGGTGGCTCCTAATTGCCCACCAATAAAATGATAAGACACAACTGAAGGATGTTAGGATTTGAAAATCTGTGTTTTTGGTTTCCCTGTAATGATATGCACTGATTGTAAAAATCAAGCATTGAGGTCTATATTGAAACATTTAAATGCATGAAACTTGGATTGAACATTTTATAGTTCATTCATTTTGGTACACGTTGAAGCTAGCGTTACCTGGTAAAAGGAAAACACAGTCTTCTGCTTTCAAACATCTATTTGTTGGTAATGTTTTGAAAGTACCAAGGTCCCAAGCAATACACACATTAAGTGATACTCCAGCCTTGTAATTACTCGAGATGGGTAAGAATGTAGCAGAAAATATCTGTGCATCTATGAAATTCTCACTTTTTTTCTTCAGGTCAGTTTCCTCTTCCCAGGTTTGTGTATCTCTTACTAATAAATAACCTATAGTCTATTGTTGCTTTTAAAGATGGGACAGGAGCAAAATGAATGACAGGTAATCTTTCTTTTCAGAGAGCACCTCCTCACCGCACACTACTGAGATTGGAAGATGAGGACAACAATGGCTCTGAGCCCGCAGCTTTTCAGAGGACCGACATGAGCCTGCAGGACAGGGCAGGAGGAGAGAATGGACCCCGCGACTCTGCCCAGCTTTCGTTCAAACGATCAATGAGAGAGATACTGGTCTTTCCTGTTCTCAGCTGTCTCTTTTGAACAAATAGAAGCTTGTCATAGTTTAATTTTTTTTTTTACCGTGTCCGTTTTTTAACTCTACTAAAACTGTAAGAAGTGTACAGAAAATATAGGAGCAAATTCTCCAAGACTAGTTAAGGTATTTTACCCAGTACTGTCATTTAGGTGCTGGCGCCAGCGGCCTGGGTGTGTGGGTTTAGGGTCTCAGAAAAATAATGGGTTATGATAAACCCTGGATAAACATGAAATGTGTACACAGATAGATTTGTAAAATAACATCGATGCTAAAGCAGACATCTTTATGTTGACTCAGAACATTGCATTTTCCCTGTTAGTTATTTTACTTACAAAAGTTTGTGTTACAGCAGTTTGTAGAATACCTACTTATAAAACACTGTACCTGAATGAGATTTAGTTGCCCTGTTATTTATTTTATTTAAACTCTAGTCTAAGCTTTGAATAAGAAACACAAACCCACTTTGGTTGCTGTGGAATCTATACTATGAGGATGTGGGCACACTGAGGTTAAGTCAAAGCTTTTAGCAATGAAATGACAATTTTTGAGGGTTATTCGAGGAGAAAATTTGTTATAAAGTGTTACATATTTATAGGCTTTTAAGAAATAAGAATTCTTTGTTTGCTTTTATGACCACCAACATATTACATATACAGGGTTTTAAAATTACTTATTTTCCAAATCCTTCCCAAATATAAAGAACAGGTATAAAAACTTGAAGTGTTATGAGCAGGTCGCTCCCTTAACAATCTACTTTTTTATTGTCCATAGAAATGCACATTTTTTTTTTTAGAAATGCACAACATTTTGAGATAAAAGTAAAATAATATGTGAAAACATTTAAATATAGATCTAAATAACATTTATAGACAGAAGATTAATGTCTATGTCTATACATAATATATTATTCACAAGAATGCTGAGTTAAAGTCAAGATCTTGTATCACATACGTCTGCCAGTGTTACTTGTATATTTGTCTGAATCTATCCAAGTATATTTTTAAACATTACATGTCTACTATAACTGTGTGATTATAATACAACACGAATATGCTTGTATAGAGAGGGTTATGTGTTCAAATATATTTATTCACCGGAAGATGTTTTGCTGAAACTTTATACATCGGTTTTCTAGATGCTGTGGCCAAAGCACATTGGTGATGGGTTCTGTTAAGGTGAGGGTTTGAGAAATAGGGTGCAGGGTCAGGGCGACTAGTTCTGAGTCATGCCCAGGTTGAAGACCTGCAGAACTCGGAAAACATCAAACAATTTTTGCGGCAGTACATATGTTTCTTGCTGTGCTCAGTTATTGGAAAGATTAAGTGTGATTTCATTAATTAAGTTGCTTTGCCAGGTCACCGAGCTCATGACCTCACACTCTCCAGGCCGCTGCTGCTGTGCTCGGGTAAGGAGCAGCCGACCCGAGTACGTGTTGTCTGTTAGTCCACGGGGCCGCGGACGCATTTGGATAAGAAGGGGGGTTCTGGTTGCTCTGCCGGGACGCAGCAGGTTACACACTGAGAACGCGACACAGTTAAGCACTTGATCCTTTACTTTGGAGATGCTGAACACTTCTTTTGGCAATAGAAAAACTGATTAATATAGATATGTGACCAAACCGGTGAAATAGAATTAATGTATACGTGAAACATAGTTAAATTGCTTTGTTTCTTGATTCTGTATACTTGACAACTTGGGGAACTATGGTATGTATGTTATTTTTTTTTTCTTTTAGGGCAAAAGAGGTTAATGCTCCAGGTAGTTTTTCTAAATTAAAACCTCAGTGCTCAGGTTAATTGCAGTGTTGCCCTTTGCAATAAATGAATGGGTTTGGGCTGTGTTCTGGGCACTAGCCTCTAAAAGCTTCACCATCAGTATTTTAGGACCAACTTTTGTGTGCCAATAAAAGAAAAATTAGGTGCCATTTTTGGTATTGGGAAGAATAATGACCTCCATTACTGAGTTAGAGACTGTATAATGCTATGAAATATGAAAATTATGATCTTTTCCCCCTATGGCTATAGAGGACCCTACAGTGGATTTGGAATGCCGAACTAAATATTTCTGTATATAAATTTAGGAAAATGTTTGATGTAAAATTAATTTGTCCAAGTTAACTTCAAAAGAAATGTTTCAGTGATAGTGAAATATTTGGAAAATTCTCAGAAATCTCTATATGAGACAAAAGAGTAGCCATTAGTCATATTCCTTATATTTTTCATTTATTGATTCCTGTCAATATTACAAATAAAATCATTTCGTTGTACACATGGTTATGTCCGTGCTTTTAAGGCACCGATACGCAATTCACGGAGGCTCCAGACGCTCAGCACTGGTGCTATCTAGAATACCTGGCACAACCTCACAAAAAGCATTAGCCATCTCAAAAGGTCAGGGATGCTGAGGCAGAAAGACGTGTGGAAACGCTGTATTCTAAGGATTTGGATTAGCTGGGTTGCCAAAAGGTCATCTGCAGTAATGCGAAGTAAGTGGTAAAGAGAGAAACTGGTGTGTGTGTGGGGGGGCATCCAGTAACAGAGATTTTCAAGGGGTGATGAAAAGATATGGTGAATTAAGATGATTTGGGAGATAATTTTATGATAAAAGACAAGTAAATTTTACCAGAACTGTTGATTAGGTAATGAATGTGATGGATGTCCTGGAGCCCTTTATGGGCAGTATTAACTAGGAAATTAGAGAGTTGAGATGGGGACTATGAAAGCAGAGTGGCACTATCACCCGACCCGACTACTGACCAGTTCTGTGAAGTCTACCTGTCACTTTCGAGGTATTGGAGTCACAGGGCTTTAGAAATTACCGAGACAATCTTTACTGACCACAAGTGTTGTCAGAAGTTTAAAAACGTACAAATAATTGAGGTGACCGAGAGAGACCAAGTAAATGTAGCAGAATTTTACCGGTGATTTCTAAACAAATTGGAAGGATGTGTTTTAAATCTCATTTCCTTTTACCACCATATCATTCTCCACTGACTTTGTAGTTAATCTTCAATAAAGAGGTAAACATGGGCAGGTATATAGACTTACTGACTACAAATGTAGTTG
>PVIC010055792.1:0-11052 GCA_004025085.1 Thryonomys swinderianus
TTCTGCCTTCTTGTGACTCTGCCCGGGAGTCTCTGAGCAAGCCTCACCTGTGGTGGCTGGGCATCCGCTTTGCCCTTGGGCGGCTCTTGCGGCTGATTTGGAGGCTGCTGTTCTGGTGGCTTCTGTGGCTGAGTCTGGTTGGCCTTCTGGGTCTCTTGGGTTGGATCAGGCTTGGTCTGGTGTTGGGGTGCTGGGGGGTTCTGCCACCCGCTGGGAAGTGGCTGCGGCCACATGGGGGGCATCGGGTACGGTGGGTAGCCAGGTCCATAAGGGCCCATGGGTCCCATCTGGAAGAGCAGCAGGAAGAGTTACATTGCCTTCGGTTGTGGTCAGACTCCCCGCCCTGCAAGCCCAGCCAAGGGCCTCAACGACCCCGTGGAACTTGACCCAGCGACAGAAGCGTCCAGATCTTCAGCAAGAACTTTAAATGGTGTCTTGCTAAAGTGAACGTCAGCCTTCCAGAAAACCAACCTAACCAACGGGCACAATTCAGTGAGAAACTGCAGTTTACAAATTGGATGATTTCTAACTCTGAAGTCTGCCTTTGGCAGGACGTGCGCCAGGGTCGGTTACGGGGCGTCTGACGTCAGGGGAAAACTCACGTGACTTGTACTAGGCTGGAAAAAGGGGACAGACAGAAGGTAAAGGAAGTGGGACTGTAAAGCCAGATGGGAAACAAAGAAAACAACAAACGAAAAGAGAAAGCAAAAACTGCTGTGTCTACGCCCTCGGGGGCCCGGCGCTTCTCCGGCCTCCGCGCTGCTCCGTCCTCAGCATCTCTACCGTTCCAGAGTCGGACAGGGAGAGGGACATGGGGTTACAATCTGAAAATGTTAACTTATGAATTGACATCGTCTAACAATGTCAGTTCCCACTTAAATATTTCCTCCATGACTTCATGCCAGTCTTTACCGCTAATCTTCATTAGTCTCTGTTTTCTGGATGATTACTCCCGATATAGTGCGGGGCAGAGGTTCAGGATTTTATGAAAATTAAGTTGGTGAAAATATCAACCCATTGTCAAAGGAAGAAGAGGCTGAAAAAGTTGGGCCAGTCAGAAACGGAGGAAGAGAATATTGAGCCTTCAGTATTCAGCATAGAGCTTTGTTCACAAGAAAAGGACGAAGAGAGAATTGCTGGAGTCCTTGACCCCGTCTCCGAAGTGGCTGGTGTGATTGTGTCACAAAGTCAGAAGTAGCGTCTTGTGGGATTGGGCTGTGGTAACATTTTGTCAGAAAAATTAGACTGAAAGAGCCAGCTGCCCTGGACTCGGGGATCAACTTGTCCTAAACACCACCAGTGACGAGCATCAGCAGTTTGTGTTATCTTTTGAAATAATAAATAAATTCGCTCTTTTAACGGTATTTACTAAGCTCTTTCTGTGATCATTATTGTGGAACTGTCTTCTGTGATCTCTTCCCCAATCAATTTTTCTGTTACAAATAAACCTTGTAATTAATTAACGATTTTGATTTATTGGAAAAGAACAATAGTAATGAGTAAGGAAAGCTGACGTCAGGTGACAAGGGCAAGGAGTCGTCCTTGAGCCACTTGTCGCGGTCACGCCGCCCTGCAGCGCCCCCCGGCGGCTGTGCCGGCTCAGCGCACCGTCCGCAGGGAGACCGAAGCCTCGGCGGGAGGCACTTACAGGCGGGGGCTGCATGTAGCTGAACTGGCCGTAGCGCATCATCTGCAACGAAAGGGACTCATTAGTGTCGTCTCAAGGGAGAGTTTCTCTGCTGACAAGGGGCAGGAGTGAGCTGGATCCTTGATTTTAAGGCAGGTAGTCATGACGTCTCTTAGTAGTTCTACATGAATTCCCAGTGAGTATATCTTTAAACATTTCTGGGTCTTGGGGACCGGAGATTTAGCTCAGTGGTGCCAGCACCTGCCTCACAAGCGCAAGGTCCTGAGTTCGATCCCGGTAACCACGTACAATGCTGGGCATGGAGACTCACGCCCACCAGCCATCAATACCACATATCACGGTGCCGGGCGTGGTGGCTCACGCCTGTCATCCCAGCACTCGGGGGGCAGAGGCAGGAGGATTGCTGAGTTCGAGGCTTGCCTGGGCTATACAGTGAGCTCAGGGCCAGCCTGAACTACAAAGAGAGACCCTGTCTCAAAAAAAAAAAAAATTCTGGGTCTTTCTAAGTAAAATTTTATTTGGAGAATCAGCAACAATAAAAAAAAATCAAGTCTACTGTGAAGTTTTGAATATTCTTTTTACATGAGGGGCAGCTGGCTAGTTTTGCTAGCTAACAGTCTAGAAGCTAGAATCGACTCAGTTGTAAGATAAATCTACATTTCATGAAAAGCAATTTTGAAGTACACAGGTTTGATCACACAGACAGAAATCACTACCTTACCCCCTTATGGACTTCAGATCTTCCACCTGTACTTCTTTCATAAGAATTTTTGTCAGTATACTCATCTTTCATGAACTTCTACGGTAGGATGCGACTGTGGAAAACTTCTGCCCTGATGCTGGGCATACATACCTCCTCGCTTTTGCTGCTGAATCCAGGCATTCGGGGCATGTACATCTGGAACTGAGAGAACACAGGCGAGAGTGAAGCCCTGGGCGAAACAGGCCTCACCAGCTCTGTGACAGCGGGCCCAAAGGAAGGCCTGGCAGACAGGAAATACTCACGGGCATGGCGCCAGCGTGGCCAAGCAGACCCAGGAGCACCCAGAGGATCTTCGTCCTTCCATTTGTTACCTGGGTTACAAAACAGAATATTATCGTTGGAGTAAGAGGTAACTGTGCAGAGGCGTCTGCGGGCACTGGCGTCCCGGCCCGCTCACCCGCCCAGGCAAACACACAGGTGCAGGTGTCTTCTGCCACTCGGCGTTCGCAGACATGAGTTATCACCTGGTACCACTCTGAGCTGCCTGAAGAGTCAGATTAAAAAGAAGGCTGAGAGGCAGAGAGGAAAGAAGAGAGAGAGAGAGAGAGAGAGAGAGAGAGAGAGAGAGAGAGAGAGAGAGAGAGAGAAAAGAGGGAGGGAGCAAAGGGGGGAGGGAGGGGGATCTTTGAGAAAGTCAGGACAGTAAAATGTGGAAATTAGAAATTAGGAGGTTACCTGAAAAGTAGGAATACTTATGGCTTTGAGTTTCTAGGTGGCAAGTTAGTTTACAAAGGCCTAGAAATATTCAGCGACATTCATTGACTGCAACAATCACTTTGTTTTGGAGACAGGTCTCTCTGTGTAGTTCAGGCTGGTCCCGACCCTCCTGCCTCACAGCCTCTCAGGTCCTGGGGTTACAGGTGTGTGTCACCACACCTGGCAATAATCACAATTTTAAGGAGCGCACTTTCCAAAATTAGGACTTTATACTACTTTTAAAGATGTTAAAGACAACCTGCCATCCTAGAGAACTTAATTTGTATTCTAATTAGATGGGAAAATCCCATTTTTCTTCTTTGCTCTACTTTTTTCTCTTGTATCGTTATTATTTTACTTTAAAAAATCACTTCTGTTCAAGGCTTAGTTAGGACAATAAGAAGAAATACCAACAAATGTAAATTTATCTCCTAGGTAGATAACAGCAGAAACTAGTGTGTGTGTGGTGTCGGCTACCACAGCACCGTGGAGCTGGACCTGAGCTGCTGGTGCGGGTTCCCCTTCTGAACAGCCCCACGGCTGTGGGCCGGGGGAGGGCGGTGGCTGTTAGCTTCCCTCCGACTCCCCGTCAGCTTCCTGTCTGCTCTGGCCCTCAGCCCCTTCTTGATAACTACGTGCTCTGGAAGAGGGTGTGACTTTTCATCTCACAAGTACTCATTATCTACATGCCACTTATTTTCTCTTTTATGAAACTGGAATGCTATCTTAGACAACTTTTAAGACCTCTGTCTCTTGAGAAGTGCACGAGTACATAAAAGTTTGTAAGATTTTTGAATTGAAAATCAGTTTCACTGATTGCTGTGAAGTACAGTTCATCTGTGAACACAGATATGCTGGTTCTTCGGACATATTTAAGTAGTGTTTTGGCTTCAACTATGCTTCTGACAGAGTTTGGTCTGATAGATTAGGTCCTGCCAAAAATAAATGAGAATACTCACCAGGTTATGCAGCTTGGAAAAAGAGGCTCCCTTTCTGCACGGAAGCGGCAACATTTTTTCACCAAAACTTTCATAAGCCTTTGAGAAAAAAATAAAGATTTAACATGAGGAGCTTAAATACCGCAGATGGAACCAGTAACCGAAGCAAATAGCGAGCATCTCCTCTGACCTAGTGCCCGCCGTGTCGCTGGTTTTATCTGGTCATACCTGTGTTAGAGGGTCCGCAACATCAGGGCCAGTGTGCGTGGCTTCAGTACTTGGATGCAAGCTAAATCAGAGAGAAAAGGGTGTGGGTGTTGTATCTGCAGATCCTCCTAGTGCAAGGCTGACAAAACTTCACGTCTTTATGGAGAAGTGAGCAAGGAGGCAATACCAAAGGAAGTCCTAGTACTTTGGAAGAGAATGTATGAGAAAAACAAACATACTAAATAAACCAAAGAGTTTAAGCTTTTATGAGATTAGTGAATAAAAATGATTATACAACCAAAATTAAGGAATGCAGTGAGGAAATCAGTCAATCTCTGTAAATTAAGTTCATTATTTGGCATCTGAATTTCATGTTAATAATTTCTAATACTCACCCAGTGCTGGATGGAAGCCGCAATGTTTAAAAAAATTTTTTACTTCAACTTTGATAGTCTGTCTTTGAAATAGACTCTTAATAGTCTGTAGTAGAAATAACTACAAATTGCTGAAGTCAGGGACAGCCAAGAGGTAAGATACATTTATTTTTCAATAACAAAACAAAAGTTCTTCATGAAGATGTGATATTGAGTACCAAAAGGCATAATATAAAAGGGTTCTTCCTTGTCAGAACCCTTGGCATAGCAAGATCACATTTAAGCACTGTTGTAGACATGTACAACCAATCAGCTTTGAGGAAAATGGTTTTGCCATCACAACGGTTTACGGTAAACACACACACACACACACATCCAATGTAAAATATATAATGTGTTATTATAGGAGCTGTCAAATCAAGTCTCTTATTATGTGTAATAACAGTTTGGGAAAATGAGCTTACAGCAGTAAGATTTAAAAGATGCTTTCCTTGTGAATTTGGGTTTTGAAGTAGAGAGAGTTCATTTATACAAATATATTTTGGGAACAAAGGTGAATATTAACTACATACTATTGTCATAAATCATTGGCCGTCATCAAAAGATAGAACAACATATTTAACCTATTTAATTAATATATTGTTCTGTAATTAAACTGGGACACTATAGCTAAGACCAATTGGATGACTTGATTTGATTTATATTATATGAAGCCAGTAAGAGATAGTTTCTTTTTTAAAGTCAAATATCATTGGTCCCTTGAGGATCTAGAATTTCAGAAGGCCTAGGCAGAAAGGGAAGTGAGTTCTCAGCCATTTGTGATAGCACAAGTTCACGAAACCAGGAACTGAGAAATTTACTACAGGGTTATATTACCGATCTTTTTCTGCGGCCTGACTTCTCACTGGGAAGATTTCACTGCTAAATAAACCCACCTGTGCTTTGCACGGACGCAAGCGCGCTTTATTCTCAACTGAAGTTGGATTCTCCTGTGCTCTTATGCTCCGCAAGAGAAGCCAGTTGTCATGGGCATGTTTGCCTACTCATGCTGGCATCTAAACCCGAGAGTGATTGCGAGGGCTCCACTCAGCGTGGTTCTCCGCGGAGATTTACCCGGCGGCTGCACACGATGCTGCTCTTCCAAGGCGCGAGAAGGTCTGCGCCTTTCATCCGGCCCAAATCGCTGCATGTGTTAGCACCCTGCTCCTGCGCTTCGGTGCCCAACAGCATGGAGTTGCACCAGAGCAATCATCTCTACATTAAGCTGAAATATTTTAAAAGCCTGTGTATCGAACAGGTGAGCGGTTTATCTGTTCAATGCCTGGCTCCCTTTATCCTGTCTTTAGACATCAAACGGCATCGAGAGCCCTGTGTGTCCAGGGGTGAACTGGACTGGCAGGACACCCAGGGCGCCTGCAGGGCACAGCGTGTTCTCGGACAGAAGGGGGCTGGTGCGTCGGGGCCGCATGTACACCGCTGGGCGGGTTTCTGTCTTTGGCCTTGGCACGCAGAGGCGACGGGGCTGGTCGCTAAATCTCACTCCTTGTACCTCCTGCCACAGGAGTGCTTGGTGCTCAGGAAATAATGTACGTCTCTAAAATCCAGGTAATGCATTTCAATGCATAATGGATTGAGAAGTAGATTGGATTCATAAAATTACCACATCGTTTTCCCTTTAAAGAAAAAACTGAAGAAGTATTCAACTCTGTGAAATGTTTTGAAGCCAGCCCTCTGTGACTTTTCCATTTACTCCAATCATCATTTTTTTACTCTATAAATTCTTTTCCTCTCCAGTTACCAGTGTTGGTGAACACGTTTTAAGAGTTGACTTCTTAGCTTTTTAAAGTTTATTTCTTTGTTATTTTTTCTGTTTTTCTTTTCACTCATAAACAAGGCTTTGGGACCTGAGTTCTGGAACTCAGTAACTCTTGCATAGGACTTTGAGCGTTGTGGCCTCCACCCTTCCCCGGCCTGGGCCCGTGCAGACCTTCCCAGGGACTGTGAACTTGTCACATTGCTTTGCTTTGACTCTTAAGATTCTCCCACTGATCTAGATTTTAAATTACTAGGAACAAAGTGTATTTTTATTTTTATTCTTTCTTTCTTTTGGTATTGCGGATTAAACTCAGGACCTTGGGTTTGTGAGGCAGGGGTGATGCCACTGAGCTAAATCCCTGACCCAAAGAAGCATTTTGTTTTCTTCTTCTTAGATATAGTAGAAAGAGGCTGACTCTGAGCTACCAGACTTCAGTTTAAATTTCCACAGATTATTCAACAGTCCAATATAGTGTTCAGTAAAATGTAGACAATATAACTTGCTCTATCAGTTTCTTTTTTTTCTTTATTCAATTTATTGGTACATTTTAGGTATACATTATGATCACATTCATCACTGAGAATTTATACCTGTATATGGCATATCTTTTTTTTTTTTTTTTGAGACAGGGTCTGGCATTGTGGTCAGGCTGGCCCTGAGCTCACTATGGAGCCCAGGCAAGCCTTGAACTCAGCAATCCTCCTGCCTCTGCCTCCCGAATGCTGGGGTGACAGGCGTGAGCCGCCCTTGTGGTGTGTGGTACTGACTGGTGGTAGGTGTGGGTCACCACGCCCTGTATTGTTGTATGCGGTTATTGGGGATCAAACCAGGGACCTCACGCCTGGTAGGCAGGAGCTAAAGCTCTGGCCCATTGTGCTCATTTATTTGTTAAGAAAGAAAGAACAAGCAAAACCTCCAAAAGCCCAACTAAACGTTTACACCAAGAGAACAGAGAAGAAGGAGCTCCACGTAAAGTCCATCCAGTTTGCTGGGTTTCCGTCTGCGCCTCGGTCTCCGGGCGGGACGGTCAGGCAGCGCCGCCGGCCGAGCTGCTGTGAACTGGCCGGGCCCTGCGCGCCGGCTCTGGCCGGTGCCTCCTCCAGGTCCTCGCTTCAGCGCCGGCAGCGGCGCCGGCCCCGGGAGCGGCCACCTCGTCCTGCGGGGAAAACCGCTGGCGGAGGGTGAGGAGCACAGGCCTGGGCCGGGAGCGCTGGGTGCTCGCAGCAGCGTTTGACTCGCAGTGTTTATTACGGTTGGGTTTCTGTTTTTCTTCTTAAACGTACTGTAAACCGTTGTAATATAACCTCATCATGGAATTAATATCATATTTGATAATCTTTTCATATTTTTTCTATAAAAAAGAAAGATATGCCATATTTCCTTATTCCTCTCATTACTAGAAACAGGGATAAACTTGGTGTTTAAATAACAGTGGAGTCAGGTTATGTGAGGCCTAAACAAAATTTTAAAGGACCTTTTTAAGAAAAAGACTATGCTGGGCAGGCAGCATATGCTGCCATCCTGTACTCTGGCAGGCCCAGGCAGGGAGATTCCACGTCTAGGCCCAGACTGAGTAACTTAGCCAGACACTGTCTCCCAATAAAAATAAATAAATAGATAGATAGATAGATAGATAGATAGATAGATAGATAGATAGATAGATAGATAGATAGATGGATAGATAGATGGATAGATAAAAAGGGCTGGGATGTACTCTGTGCAAAAGACTTGGGTTCAACTTCAGTACTACAAAAATAAAGCAAAGCAAACCCCAAACCAAAACCCAAATTAAGTACAAAAAGAATTAAGTACAAAGCATTTGTTTTGATAAGAAAAAAGCTGCAACAAATTTCAGATTTTAAAAGGCGACAAATACTAACTACACTACAATATTCAGAAAAACAACTTGGCATTTTTTCTACTGCTTGGTGCATTTCCAGTTGGACTTCCTGTCTACTTCCTGCTCACTTCCGGTACCAGCTGGTAGTGACACATTTAAACCAGAACGCGATCCTTGGGTCCTACACTGCGGACCGCCTGCCAAGGGGGCGAGTTCAGAGAGTTAGGCAGAGAAGTGCGGCTGCTCCTGGAAGCTGTTCTCACACTAACAGTAATTTAGTTACATGCAACGCTGACTGGGAACCACCTAAATAATAGTTTACTCAGCCCAAACTACATGTCTCCCTGTGTCAGCTTCCTTAAAATGCCCATGGTCGTTCCAAAATTGTTTGACTTTAGAGAAGTGCTTTGGAAGTAACATCAGAGTGGGGAGAGACGGCAATCGTACCCACTGTGGATAAGTTTTACAAACCCTCCTGGTCACACTAGCTCATTCCCTGCACCGCTCTTTGGTGTCAGAAGGGCCTGTGGGTCACTAACATCAGGTGACTGCCTCAAACCAGGATGGACTCCGCCTGTGAACCCCTTTCTGCTCACACCTGTCTTGCAGTTTTATTAATCTTGTTCCCTTTTTTGCTGTGAGCTATCCTAAAAAACTTTTTGCAGAGAGATAGATATAAATAATTAATTAAGGTAGCAATCGTCAACTCTGCCTAAATACTGTTATCTTTTTTTTTTTGAGACAGGGTCTCGCTTTGTAGTTCAGGCTGGCCCTGAGCTCACTACGGAGCCCAGGCAAGCCTGGAACTCAGCAATCCTCCTGTCTCTGCCTCCTGAGTGCTGGGATGACAGGCGTGAGCCACCACGCCTGGCACTGTGGTGTGTGGTATTGATTGTTGGTGGGTGTGAGTTACCACGCCCAACATTGTATGTGGTTACCTGGATCGAACTCAGGACCTTGTGCTCGTGAGGCAGGCGCTAGAACCACTGAGCTAAATCTCCGGCCCCTAAATACCACATACCACAGTGCCGGACCCTAAATACTATTCTCTTACAGCAAAAGGACCTTCGGATATATCATGACATAACTTCATTAACTATGTGCTAGAACGATGCTAAGTGCTTGAGCTGTCTTACTTAGTATTCCCGCAGTCCCGTGAGGTTAGGTACTGTGATCTCTGATCAACACTCTCCTGTTGAATATATAGGATCTTCATAAAGTTAGATAACTTGCCCAAGAGGAAGTGGTAGAATGGGAATTTGAACTCAGACATGTTAATGTTTAGCCGTGTCACCACGGACAGCATGGACAGACGCAGAATGTGTGTTCTACCTAGTTAATTACGACCTCAAAACTAGAATTTTAGGGCCGGAGATTTAGCTCAGTGGTTCCAGCATCTGCCTCACAAGCGCAAGGTCCTAAGTTCAATCCCAGTAACCTCATACAATGCTGGGCATGGAGACTCACGCCCACCAGCCATCAATACCACATACCACAGTGCCGGGCGTGGTGGTTCACGCCTGTCACCCCAGCACTCAGGAGGCAGAGGCAGGAGGATTGCTGAGTTTGCAGCGGCTTGCCTGGGCACCATAGTGAGCTCAGGGCCAGCCTGGACTACAAAGCGAGACCCTGTCTCAAAAAAAAAAAAAAAGTGTTTAAAACTAGAATTTTATGAAAGCCTTTTCCATAAAAGTGAAATGGAATGTGGACTTAAATGAAATGGGTTTGTAAATTTTCAGTTCCAATTAATATTTTTTAGAAGTCCAATTGCATGGAAAGTGGACAGAATTTTCTTGTTTTGAAAACAAAAATATACTCAATATTGGAAATATAGCATGTTAGGAGGATGAGTCAACTTCCAAATAAGCAGTTAGAGCAGACTACATAATTGAGTAAGTTAAAGCTTTTTGAGCTTGTTACATCATTTCTTGACAGACACCATCTAATCACTGTTTTCAGAGGTGCTGGCACTACATGGATGTGTAGTGTCCACCTCTGAATGCCGTGTACGTGCCACCTGTTCTCCTGAGCAGGTCGGGCTTTGGGGCACAGCCCTGTGGCATGGGCTGAGGTTCTTGCCCACTGGCTGTTGCCCAGACCACCTATGCATGCACAGGGAGTGGATTTTGTAAGGCTGCCTAGGGCACATTTTCTTTTCCTCACTTGTAAGCAGCGGGCATTAAAATACTGGAAAATGGATGCCCCGTGGGATGTGTAACGGACATGGGCTCAGAAGGCACATATGCACTGGCACCAAGTTCTGTGCGTGCCCATTTCCTGCTCACCCTAATACCCTCATCTCAGGGCCAGGCAACACCCGCAGGAGGAGCTGTGCCCGAGGGGCGGACAGTGAGTGACAGGGGGCGTGGCCAGCGGGCAGCCTCCGTCCTAGGTGTGGCCCACGGCGGTTCCTTTGCCCTCCCTTGAAGACCGAGCCCCCCCACCAGCACTTTTTATGCCTAAATCCGGGAAAGTAAGGACATAGCACAGTTTAGCATTCAGAAGTAATGAACTGGAAAGGGTTGGGTTTCCAAAAAATGGATTTTTAAATTTGAGATACTACATAGTTCAGGCTGGCCTTGAACTCACAGTGATCCTTCTGCCTCAGCCTCCCAAGTGAGTGCTGGGACCATCTACACTTGCACCATCATGTCCGACTGGATAGTTTTCCTTCAGTTTTTTAAAAACAGATTTTGCCTTAGATTTTCCTTTATTGTAAAGTTTTCTGAAGAGAGAACTGAAAACAGCGTGTAGTTTTAGTTTTTAAATA
>PVIC010055793.1:0-11279 GCA_004025085.1 Thryonomys swinderianus
GCTGTGCCTCTGAGCCCTGCCTTCAGTGACGTGGTGTGCCTGGTGCGGCCCCTGAGGCGGGTTTGCAGAGGGGATGAGCGGCCAGGTGCTTCGGCCTCTAGTCTCACTGCCACAAAACACCCTCCTTCTGCAGTCTGGCCTCCTGCCATGTCTTGCACACTCCTCAATTTGAACCCACCCCAGATACACAAACACACACACACTCACATGTGCCATTCCTGCCCTCTGAGTTTTTGCATCGCTTATTGTTTCTCCGAGATAACAACCCCCTTGAGGACCCCTGACTTTGGAGGCTGGCTAACATGTCAGCATCTTTCTACCCCAGCCCTACCCCAGGCAGGTGGCTGCCCCAAGCTGTCTTCTCTAGATACCCAGGACGCCTCACCTAAGCACTTCCTCCTCTCTCCTGCAGGGGGCGCGAGTCACACCGTTCCGTCAGGAACCAGTGTGTTGCTCTCCCACCTCTGTACTGTTATATCCCCTCGGTGGCTTAAAACCAGCCACGGTGAGAGTACTTGTGCGCTATGTACATTGACACAACGCTGCAATTCTGCACTTACCTGGGCACCCACGTAGCCATAGCCCCTTTGCCACACTCCTATGAGGTTAAAGACATTTGGTAAGATGAGCGAATGAACGCATTGTACCCCTAAATGAAAGTCTACTACTTTTTTTTTTTTTTAACCACTTCAGGCCAAGGTTGACATAGTTTTCTCTGGACCCCTGGCATGGGTTAGGCCCTAGCTCCTGAGTTAGTGCACAGGCGTGTCAGCAGTAGTGCACCGGAACGACAAGGGGCACTGTCCTTGGCATTTCAGATTCACAGGAATTTGGACTTTACTAGAAGCCCAGCTGGGTATCATCCAGAGGCAGCACACTAAAGTAGCCAGACCTTTATGCCAACTCTGTTCTCTGTGGTTTAAGGGAGTCAGGAAAGAGGGCAGCAATTAAAATAGCCAGTGCCCTGGGCACCACTGAGTTTCATCCCAGCCCTTTTTAATTGTGCAGAGAGTCTCAGTAACTTGGCTGGACTGGGTTTGAATTCTGATCATCCGGCCTTCCAGGGGGCTGGAATTACCGGGGTATGAGGCTGCTTCTTCATCTTGTGACAGGATCTGGATAGTGCAGGCACCGCGGGTCTGTAGCGGGAGCCAGGCTGGGGCCTGCGGGAAGTCTTAGATAACGCTCCGCGATGCGTGTCCACAGTCGTGTGAGCTCAGGGGCTTTGGGACTGCTGGGGAGAAGGTGGCGGCAGTCCGGCATGGGCAGTTAGGCCAAGGTTCTCATGAGACACAACGGGCTGGGTGTGGAAGAGCTGGGACAGGCAGAGGGTCCGGTGCAGACCTGAAGAACAGGGGGCCATACAGACCAGGCGCGGGCCGGTTCAGTCAGCTCACGTGGGAGGGTTCGGTTCAGGCCGCAGCCCTGGCAGGCAGAGTGAGCAGCAGCTCAGGAGAAGTGGCACAGAGTGCCAGTCCTCGACTGCTCTTTGTGCACAGCTCACCATGGTGCAGCCAGAGCCTCCAGCGGAGGGCAGCATGGGGACTCTTTGGGGACGGCTTTGGGAGCCAGGGTAGGGCCGGGAGTTCAGACCTCCCTCTGCTCCCCTACTCCGTGTGGCATGTATCCCTCTCCTCTGCTCAGGCTCTTCAGACACCAGGGTGGGGGAGAGTCCTGGGGTCGCAAGGTCTGGAAGACAGGCTGCTTTCTCTCCAGGAAATGGCCAGTGATGAGCTGAGGAAGTTGAGGAATGCCATGACCCAAGAGGCCATCCGTGAGCACCAGATGGCCAAGACTGGTGGCACCACCACGGACCTCCTGCAGTGCGGCAAGTGCGAGAAGAAGAACTGTACCTACAACCAGGTAGGGATGGCACAGGCCCCGGGGAGGGCGAGGCAGAGCAGACCAACGTGCTCCAGGCTGCGGAGCGTGGTGGCGCAGGGCTTCTGACGACAGCTGGAGTGTGGGATCAGCCGGTCTGGGCTCTGGGGCCACCCGTGTCACTGCCTGCAAGTGGGAGGAGGAGGCCCAGGGCCTCCACGGGGTTATGGATGGTTGGAAGGGAACTTAGCAATGTGAGATCCATCTCGCTCATCAAACATATAGGGAGACTGAGGCCCAGGTAGACATCTTAGCTTTGCTGTTTTGCTCATGGTGGCAAAGAAAGCAAATGGCTGGGAGAATAACAAACCCAGATCTAGACCTTTCTGCCCACAGGTGGTCAGCCACGCCTGAGAGCTGTAGCCCCTCATCCTAAGGGAGGAGACCGTTGCCCTGGCATGCAGAGCCGGGCCAGGCTGCAGAAGGCCCACAGAGAACAGTGGGCCGGAGGGTTAGCTCAGTGGTTCCGGCGCCTGCTTCGCAAGCGCAAGGTCCTGAGTTCGATCCCCGGTAACCACATATAATGCTGGGTGTGGAGACACGCCCACCAACAATCAACACCGCATACCACAATGCCGGACGTGGTGGCTCATGCCTGTCATCCCAGCACTCGGGAGGCAGAGACAGGAGGATTGCTGAGTTCGCGGCGGCTTGCCTGGGCTCCATAGTGAGCTCAGGGCCAGCCTGAACTACAAAGCGAGACCCTGTCTCAAAAAGCAAAAAAAAAAAAAAAAAAAAAAAAAAATCAGAGAACAGTGTTCTGTCTCTGGCCACACATGTTACAGTCTTGGAACACCGTATTCTCCCCCCTGCCCTATCCCCACCCTGTCCTGAGGATCGAACCCAGGACCTTGCACATAGCAAGGTAGACACAGTACGACTGAGCTAAATCCCGGCCCTTGGAGCACCATGTACTTGGATTCTAGTTGGTGTCTAGTTGTTCTTAAATTCTGTTCATTCCTCGATGTGCTCGAGAGCAGGATTTATCAAGTCACGGTGCCCACAGCCCGAAAGGGGCCACTACAGAAATGCAGTCAGCAGTGGTTCTGGCACCCGTCCAGCAAGGGCAAGGTCCTGAGTCTGATTGCCGGTAACCATCTTCCAGCAATCAGTACCACACACCGCAGTGCTGGGCGTGGTGGCTCATGTTTGTAGTCCCAGCACTCGGGGGGCAGAGACAGGAGGATTGCTGAGTTCCAGGCTTGCCTGGGCTCCATAGTGAGCTCGGGGCCAGCTTGAACTACAAAGTGAGACCCTGTCTTAGAGAGAGAGAGAGAGAGAGAGGGAGGGAGGGAGGGAGGGAGGTGCAGTCAGCCCGGCCGTTCCCAAGCTTCCCTGGGAGAATCTCATGCAGGAATACGGATGTGTCTGCCCACTCACGCTCCCTCCCAAGCATGTGTCCATGTGCAGCCCTGGCTTCCTGGCACGTCACCTCCACAGAAATAAACTGCCCTCTGGCCAAGGCGTCCCTCCCCAGGGAACCCCACCGTCACTCGTTCTCAGGTGTCACTGGTGCCCGGTGACAAGGCCGTGTCCCACTGTGCTCTCCTGGTCCAGAGCCCCTCCCGCACTGCCGAGCCACAGCCAACACCGAGCTGTCACCCAGAGCAGCGACTGTTGAGTTGGAAGTGCTGGGGCTTGGCTGTGGGAAACCTGTTCCTGCAAGCGAGTGATAAGGTTGAGGGGGATGAGAAGCTGGACGGTGAGCCTGAGTTCCCAGCACTCGGGAGGCTGAGGCAGGAGGGTCGCCCCAAATTCCAGCTTGGGCTACTTAGTGAATTCAAGACCAGCATAAACTACAAAGACAGACCCTGCCTCAAAGATAAATAAATAAAAATGCTAAAAAGACCACAAGCGCAGAAGGCTGGGGCCAGCAGAGCCCGTGAGATCCTGGAGGGAGCTGGTGGGCTGCGGGGCGGGGACAGCACGTACCAGGGAGCCGTCAGGACGGAGGAAGGGCGGTGGCAACGCCAGTCCCCGCTGTGGCTTTGGGCCTCCTGCGGACGGTGGGAGCCCTGGCGGGTCCGGGAGTGACGTCACAGACGGGTCTTCTCCCTGCAGATGCAGACGCGCAGTGCTGACGAGCCCATGACGACCTTTGTCTTATGCAATGAATGTGGCCACCGCTGGAAGGTCTGTATATCTTTGGCTCGATCTGTCCCCTCCTCGGTGCTGCCCGCAGGAACGAGCCGTCTGCCCACAGCCCGACGGTGGCCCCCGCCGGGGGCTGCCAGGAGAGCGGCAGGCTGCTGTGGGCAGGCGGGGACGGAGCTCCTGTGGGTGCTGTGGCACAGGACGGCCGCGGCGTTGAGCTGCCCGAGGGCCCGGAGGGAGGAAGCCATGCTCTGAGCGCCGGGTGTGCCACACCTCTGCCAGGTGCTTTCTCAGACACGTTTTCTCTGAACCTGGCCGCAGCCATGGGCGGGAGACGGAGAGGCTGAGTCCCGTCCAGCGAGAAAGAGTGGCCCCCAAGCTCCCAGGGCTGCACCCCCAAACCTGCGACCAACCGGGGCAGCCCCCGCTCTCGCAAGGGTCCATTTGGACCTTCCATGAGGTCGGTGTCCCTGTCCGCTGCATCGTGCGTGGGCACTGGTGACATCTGGGCTCTGGGCAGGCCGCAGGGGCCCCGGACTCCTACTGGGTTTGACAGGAGCCCAGCACCGGGCCCGGGCCAGGTAGTCAGGGCTCTGGCTCAGGTCCTGCCCTAGCCTGCTCGCTGTGTGACCCTGAGCATGTCACTTGCCCCTGAGCAGGAGACGGTGACATCTTCCTCCCAAAGTGAGACCGTCTCAATACGCAGATCAGTGCCATGCTTGTGCTCGGTTAGCATCCAGAAATGTTTTTGATGTTAGTCTGGCTTGCAGATGAGGACGCAGCTGCAGAAAGGGTTAAGTACAGAAGTCTAAAGTCATGGTTTGGAGCTCAGAAAGACAGTGTTCCAAACTCCTGGGCAACTGATTTTTCTTGCAAAGGGCCTTGATAGCATTCACTAGGGTCTTAGTAGAATTGTCATATCTTTATTTTGTTGTTGAGACAGGGTCTCGCATTGTACTTCAGGCTGGCCCTGAGCTCACTATGTAGCCCAGGCAAGCCTTGAACTCAGCAATCCTCCTGCCTCTGCCTCCCAAGTGCTGGGATGACAGGCGTGAGCCACCATGCCCGGCACTGTGGTATGCGGTATTGGTTGCTGGTGGGCATGAGTCTCCATGCCCAGCATTGTATGTGGTTACGGGGGATTAAACTCAGGACCTTATGCTTGCAAGGCAGGCGCCAGAACCACTGAGCTAACCCTCTGGCCCCGAATTGTCCTGTCTTTAAAAAGAAAAGCCAAATGATTGCTGGATGTGGTGGTACACACTTACGATCCCAGCACTGCAGATGCTGAGGCAGGAGAATCGTGAGTTCAAGGCCAGCCTGGGCTACATATCAAGACGCTGTCTCAAATAAACCAAAACCAGGCAGGCATGGTAGCACATGCTGTGATCCCAGCATTTGGGAGGCTGACACAGGAGGATTTTAAATTTGGGGACATTCCGGGCTACATAGCAAGTTTCTATCCCACAAAATAAAATTTTAAAAAATGAAACCAAACAAATAAGACAGGTAAGTTTATAGTTTATTTACTTACAGAGCACATAGCAATGGAGTCCTTACAGTTGCCTACCGGTTTAGGATGTGGGCCTTGGTCTCAGGTTCAAATCCTAGCTTCCTCACTTACAAAGTGCCCCAGCTGACACTGGCTGGGCCTGGATTTTCCCCTTTCTGGCTCGCAGAGCAGTTCTGAGAACCAGGGAAGGTGATACACGTACCTCTTACGGCCTCTTCGGCATGTTAGGAAAAGTGGTCCCTCCCTCTGAGCAGTCACAGCCTCGTCCCAGGACACAGGACGAACAGAGCAGGGGCTGACTGCAGCCTCTGCTCGTGCCCTGGGCCAGGCTCTTTTTTTTGAGACAGGGTCTCGCTTTGTAGTTCAGGCTGGCTCTGAGCTCACTATGTAGCCCAGGCAAACCTCGAACTCAGCAATCCTCCTGCCTCTGCCTCCCGAGTGCTGGGATGACAGGCGTGAGCCACCACGCCCAGCACTGTGGTATGTGGTACTGATGGTTGATGGGCGTGAGTCTCCATGCCCAGCATTGTATGTGGTCACCGGGGATTGAACTCAGTACCTTGCGCTTGCGAGGCAGGCGCCGGAACCACTGAGCTAAATCTCCGGCCCTGCGCCAGGCTCTTTTTGTGCAGTCTATGACTTGGACAACTGTACGTGCCATTTTGAGTATGTGACCTGCTGCTGTGATGGGATTCGGAGCAAGTTGCTGAGCTGCTCCTCTCCCTGGGTGGGGGAGACACGTTCCCTCCCAGGGACGCGGTGAGCGTGAAACGAGTTAAAGCACGTTAATACTCCAGCGCCCAAAAGTGCCCAATACACGGTGACTCTTGTCATCACTGGTACTGCGGCAAGGACGCTCTCCGTGCGCCAAAAGCAGGTCTCCCTCGACTCCCGTTAGGCGGAAGAGCAGAATCCGTCAGCAGTGACAGCTTTATGGCTTCGGGCAGTATTTCCAGTGAGTAGCCATTGCCATATGGGAAAGCCCGATCATTATTGATTATTGATTAGCTAGTGATTAGCAATAATAAATGTTCTCAGCCATTAAAGTGAGAGCCCAGTCCATGCCAGGCTGGCACTGATCTGCCATTCACCAAGCACCCGATACAATTCCAGAGTTGCCCGGCACTACCATCCCATTTTGCAGATGAGTGATCTGCGCGAGGTCCCGCCGCTAATCACATTTGGACACTCACCTGTGCGACTTTAGGCCCCACCTGCCCCTTTCCGGGTCCACACAGCCTCCTCGGATGACATGGAAAATCTCTCAAACTCTGTCGCCTTTTCGGTTTTCTAGTTCTGCTGATAGCACCAGCCACCGAGACAGCGGTGCGGGAGCTGAGGAAGAAGCAAGAGGAAGCCCTAAAGCCTTGAAACCGCAGGAAAAAAAAATAAAAATTAAAATGAAGAAAAATACTGCCCTCGGAGTGCGGCAGCAGGGGTCAGAAAGGGAATCCTTTTGCCAATTATAATTAACCACTCGTAATGACTGGCTTGTAGAGGAGCCTCACCGGCGTATATGCTACAGTCTTCCGCTAAGCGTCTTGTAAAAAAAGCATTAGAGCCAAAGGGTCCCGTCTTTGACAGGTAGCTACCTGACTTCCGGTTTGAGGCCCTTCCCTCTCATCCAAATCTCCCAGCCTTTTCTGGGTAGAAAAATGCCAGGGGACAGACTTCAGGAATAGAGTGCTTGCCTAGCAGGGAGGAAGCCCTGGGTTCAATTCCTAGCACTTCGAGAAAGCAAGCAAGGAAGAAGAAGGCGAAAAAGAAAAGCAGGGCCAGAGATTTAGCTCAGAGGTTCTGGCACCTGCCTAGCAAGCGCAAGATCCCTGGTTTGATCCCGGTAACCACATACAATATCGGGCGTGGTGACTCATGCCCACCAGCAATTAGTACCACATAGCACAGTGCCAGGCATGGTGGCTCACGCCTGTAATCCCAGCACTCGGGAGGCAGAGGCAGGAGGATTGCTGAGTTGGAGGCTTGCCTGGGCTATACAGTGAACTCAGGGCCAGCCTGAACTACAAAGCGAGACCATCTCAAAAAAAAAAAAAAAAGTTGAAACAAAACAAAAAAAGAAAGAAAGAAAAGCAGATTAGATTAGGGCTGGGGGTATGCTGGAGGCCCTAGTTTAATTCCTACCACCGTAAGAAGAAAAGAAAGGAAACAAAAATACTACTGGGAGCTGGATGTGGTGGCATACACCTGTCATGCCAGCACTAGGGAGGCTGAAGCAGGAAGACTGCCTCTAGTTCAAGGCCACCCTGGGCTACATAGTGAGTTCAAAGCCAGTTTGAAGTAGCTACATAGTGAGATCCTACCTCAAAAACAAAAACTGGGGGCCGGAGGGTTAGCTCAGTGGTTCCGGCACCTGCCCTGCAAGCGCAAGGTCCTGAGTTCAATCCCAGGTAACCACATACAATGCTGGGTGTGGAGACTCACGCCCACCAGCAATCAATACTACATACCATAGTGCTACATAGAGAGCTCAGAGCCAGCCTGAACTACAAAGCGAGACCCTGTCTCAAACAAGGGTCTTTTTTGCTTGTTTTTGTCTCAAGCAAAAAAAAATTGCTGGGCATGGTTGCTCGTGTCTGTTAATCCCAGCACTCTGGGAGACTGAGGCAGGACAATCATAAGTTCAAAGGAATAATTTAGTGAGATCCTGTCTGAAAATAGAAGATAAAAAAAGGCCTGTAGTTCAGTGTGAAGAACCTTGGTTCAATCCACAGTAGCACAAAGAAGAAAGAAAGAAGATAGGAAGGAAGAAAGGAAGACCAGGTGCGGTGACACATACCTCTCTGTAGTCCCAGCTACTTGTGGGGCTGAAGCAGGAGGAGCCCAGGAGCTCAAGACCAGCCTGGGCAAGACTGTGTCTTTTAAAAAAGAAAACAGATCAATTCAATCCCCTACCCAAGAGGCACAAACTCAGAAGAGGACCAGGATTTGCCTTAGGGAGAGAGGATGATTTCCACACCTCACAGAAATCTGTCTTCCCTGCTCTGCTCCTCCCTTGTTTTCCATATTCCCTGTTCATAACTGTTGCAGGGGCCCTTTGGCACCCGGTCCCTCCAGGCAGGGAGGAGACTAGAACCTGGGCTTCTGAGTGAGGGCTACAGCAGGGTCCAACTTCCATGGCCCCTTGGGGGACACTAAGCTCTGGAAACTGCCTGGGGTGCAGCGGCCTGCGCCTCCCAGCCCCGCCTGTGGTTTGAGCTCCAGAGGAGCCCCGCAGAGTGTGCTGCTCCGTGAGGAAGTCCACTCGCTTTTCTGCGCCACGAAGGCGCTGGGCAAAGCTGTGCCCTTCTGGAAAGGCCTGGGGGGCGTCCTGAATGGGTTGTTGAGGGTCCCAGTCCCTGATCGTCCCTGGCCTTCCAACGACCTGAGTCAGAGGCCGCCAGGTGCCACCCCCGGGATGTGCGTGTTCCCACACAGGTGCAGACGGAAGCCGGGTGCCCCCTCACCTTGCATACGGGCCAGCCCCGGGACGGAGTGACCGCGCGGCCAGGCATGGCGCTGCCACTTTCCCCGGACTACACTCTGAGTAGGAAGAGTTTAGAAATCTACATTTTCATTGTATTATCTGAGCCCTCATCCCAGGGTTAGACAGCAAAAGCAGAACAAAACAGCCCTCATTATTAATTTAGTAATGTTAATAAAGAGGGTGGTGGCACACACACACTGTCATCCCAGCACTCAGGAGGCTGAGGCAGGTGGATCACCCTGAGTCGAGGCCAGCCCAAACTACACAACTAGAGCCTGCATCGGAAACAAAAATAATGTGAATAAAGGTTACTCTGGGGTGTTCTTTTTTTTTTTTCTTTTTGAAACAGGGTCTCGCTTTGTAGTTCAGGCTGGCTCTGAGCTCACTATGTAGCCCAGGCAAGCCTGGAACTCAGCAATCCTCCTGCCTCTGCCTCCCGAGTGCTGGGATGACAGGCGTGAGCCACCATGCCTGGCACTGTGGTATGTGGTATTGATGGCTGGTGGGCGTGAGTCACTACGCCCAGCATTGTATGTGGTTACTGGGGCTCAAACTCAGGACCTTGCGCTTGCAAGGCAGGCGCCGGAACCACTGAGCTAAATCTCCAGCCCTAGGGTGAACTTTTAAAGGTGACAGTCAGCATCCAAACATCCCTTGTGTTCTCAGTGTCATAGGGATTTAGAGAGAAGGGGAGAGAAATGACTAAATCTTCACCCTCAATAACCCGACTGTTTACAAAGGAGATGAGTCATATTCAACAGCAAGAGAACAAGTCGGCTCAAGCCCACGCGTCGATAAAGTACAAATCTACATTCACAAAAGGACCCTGCAGAGCACGAATAGGGCACGGACTGGTAGTGGGCGGGTGGAGCCCCCCCGAAGGGCCTGCGTGTGTCCACCTCGGAGCCCTCCAAGGCTGCAGACTAGAATCAGCGCTTCTGAACCGCACAGCCGCTCCTCCCCGCTCCCGCGCGGGCCTCCGCCTCCGCCTCACCCCCGCACTCTGGCTTCAGCCAGGCTGGCGCGCTCTGATCTCCTCGCGGCCTGCTGTGCGCCTCCCCGGGCTGCTCCCTGGAACTCCGTTTAACTCGAGCCCCTCATCTCAGAGGTGAGACAGCTACGTGCAGGTTGGCATCAACTGCTGCCACCCAGGAAGGCTTCCTGGTGGAGAAGGGATTGTCCCCTTCAGGAGGAGGAAAAGGACGAGGTGAGGTGAGGTGAGACCGAAGCCAGGCGTGTAGGATGGGGGAGGGACGGTCCCGCAGTGAGGTTCTGGCCAGAAGGCCTTGAAAACAAAAGTCTATTCAGGATCCCACAACTAATTTAGGAGATATTTTCAAAAGGTTACAGGGATTGAAAATACAGTACGGAAGTCTTAGCAGTGACTCCAAGACTTCCAGATCTCCGTTGTTAGCCCTCCATTGTTTGTACTGGAGACTAAATCCTGAACCTTTGCACTGTGCCGTATCCCAAACCCTTTTATTATTTTTTATTTTGAGCCAGATTCTTGCTAAGTTGCTCAGGCTGGGCCCAAACTTTCACTGTTCCTGCCTCGGCTTCCCAGAGTGCAGGGATTACCTGCTTCTGCCACCACACCGGCCTGGCCCTCCTTTTTCTTTTTCTTAAGACCTATCTGCCAGAGAATGAATTTTATGTAGATTTAAAAACATTTAAGGGTAGAGTTTCTTTCCCTTTTATACTGATGTGTTCCTATTGCTGGGTTTCGGGGTGCTGGAAGTGGTTCCAGGTTCTTTCTGTCCTGAGCAAAGACCTGGTCAAGACAAACACGAATGGTAGCAAAGTTGCATTAAAGGCAGGAAAAGAAATGGGCTCTGCAGAGTGAGTTTGGGCCGAGTAAAAGCAGGAGAAAACCGGGGTGGCCAACCACACGAGAGGCCCGGGGGCCTGGAAGTCCTCTTCCTGTAGCTCATGACTTCTGTCACCGAGAGCTCGTTTGGGTATCTCCTCCCAAGGACCCTGTGGGCCTTTCTGGTATAAGTCATCTGGACCTGAACTCAAATCCTCACCTTCCTAAATGCCCCGTGCTGTCTTTCCACTTCAGCCTGTTAGTTCATTCCTTGGGTCCCTCTGTGACCCTCCTTATCAGTGATTGATCCTATTTCCTCTCCTTTGCAGCACCCTTCCCCCTATCATGGTCACCACCAATTTGCGCGCAAAGCCTTCTGCTGGCTCCAGCTCAGCCGCTCCTCCTCCTCACCCCTGTGCGGCGCCCCTTTGTGACTGATCACCTTCCCCAGCCATCTTCAGCTCCTTTTCCTTTTTCTTTTTGAGACAGGGTCTTGCTATATT